>WOGO01001196.1:0-19049 GCA_015342085.1 Leptinotarsa defecta | reverse complement strand
TTTACAATGTAATACTTTCCATATTCTATAATCATGTAAAAACTGTTCTTTTGTAAATAAATATTATTATTATTATTATTATTATTTCCTCAATAAAAAACAACAACATATTTTCAATACATTCGACATTTCAGTTCTCGTTAACAAATTATTCACTATCGAAAAAACTCCATTTCCGACCGACAGAGAAGGGTTAAGCTTTCTTTTGAACTTCTTGTATAACAATAGTTAGTTGCTGGTAGATTTTGAAAAAATATTCACAACGCCTTATTGGCATTTTATGAAATTGAAATTAATATGTGATAACATAAATTCTCCATTATCGAAAGTAACTGAATCTTTCTCAAGGATGAGTATATTTTGAACTACTAAAAAGTAGAAATTGCCCATGAGTCTATTAATCAATTTTGGATTTGGAATATAAAATAATGATGGGTAAAAATAAAAAGGTATTGTACGAATGTGTAAACACAACCAAACTGTAGAATAAAATATGTATAAAAACCAAAAATTGAAACAGATAAAAAAATTTTAAAAGAAAATGATGTGAAAATAAATGAAACAACAAAAAATAACAAGAATATAATTCAAAATATTCATTTTCAAATCATCCGAGGCATTCCAGAAAGATAATAGTTCAGTAAAGCGAAGACATTGCAAAGAAAAGAACATTCAGTGGCAAAATGAGGGGAAATTATAAAACGAGCCGAAATATGTTGAAAACATTTTAAAGAAAAAGATTTTCAATAGGTATTGCATCAAGGTATTTAGCATAATTTGATTTGCCAATTCTGAAAAGAATGTATTCTCCTTAAATATGATAGAGCGGAAAAGTTCCATTTTTAAAAAGTTATAATCACAGTAACATTGTAATCGGAATTGTCAACATGAAGTTTCACAAAAAAAAGTAAAATCAGAGTTTGTAATGAATCTTGAAAAGGAAAGATATCAAACGATACTGTGAAAAATAAGTATTGAAGCATTCGAATTGGTAGAAACCAAATATCTGAGACACCAAATATTCCATATTCACGCGTCCAACATAAAGTTCACTCCTATCTGGACATGCGAAAATGTTCTACAAAATCGACCTCCTGATATCTGAATGTGGACCAGAAGCGTGTAAAGCTAGAAACATCGCGTTCGATCCGTGATCGGTTTGGAGAAGGTGCAGACTTCGGTACTGTAGATGAAACTTTTTACGATTCAGAAACAACGCACCACTAGATAGAATAGAGATGATCTGGTTCTCAAATGCCTGAAAAATTCGTGTTGGCAATGTCCTTGCTTGAATTTGGGATTGCCAGTTATCACGATTGATTTCCTGGAAAAGGATAAAACAATAACTGGGAATCAGTATTCAATAATACTGATCACTGTATGAGAAAAAATCATCGAAATTTGTCCAAGGGTATTTCATTTTTGAAGAACTAATTCTCCGCATTTCGTATGTTGCCATGCAAACAGTCCAAGGTATAGGGTTCAAGTTACTAGAACAACCTCCTCATTCTTCAGATCTGACTCCGTCTATTCTCAACTGAGAAAAGGTTGTACATTTTTTCACCGAGTAAGTTGGGAAAACCTGATTTATACACAGGTCTAGAGTTCTCTGTTATAATAATAATTGAATAAAAAAAATTATAAATTTAACTTTCATTTCTCATGTTTCACGATGATCTTCTATCACGTCGTAAAGCCTACATCCATAAATTCAATGATGGAATAATATTTTTAAAACTCACAAATTTCATTTGCTCTTATAGTAGGCTGAGAATTTTTCAATACATCCTTCTATATACAATCGCAAACAAAATATTTTAGGCTTGTGATTTGTTATTGAAATAGTATTTCTTATTTTTGGGAATGAAAAGTATCAAACTTCGTAATAAAATTATTTCACTTACTTCCCCAAGCACTCCCATCTCCATGTTTCTGAGATACAACCAAGCTTGTGACTGAAGGATGAACGCAATTCATTGTAAACATCACGATGCCGATGATAGTAACAGCAGGCCATATCAGCTTCATAACCTCTTTCATTTCTGACCAAGATAATGTATCTTCTTTCGTTTCTTGGTCTCCTGCGCTGTCTTCCGTGTAATAAGCATATAATTCAGAGTATTTTATGCCAAAAGAAATAAAAAACTTCACCGCTATCAAAACAGTTCCTGTTAAGAAATAAATGAGGGCTCCATCTTCGTCTGAGTCGGTGACAGATATAGAAATGACTTGAAGTAGGCCTGTAAGTATTCCTCCACCTTGTCCCAACAGAAACCATTTCATGAAATTACTGGGAAATTTTGCCACTAATACCACTGAAAACAGTTGGTAACCGGCAAGTGCAGCTGGAAGTCAAGAAAATGAATTTTATGTTCATATTTATGTTAACTTAATTTACTATTATACTAATTACTATTATATTTTGAATATGCCCGGTAGAATATTACTGGAGTTTTTTCCCCAACACCGAATCGTTATTTTCAACACCTCGACACGTGTTTCGATCACCAAGTGATCATGTTCAAAGAGGAAGATCAAAACAGTTTTAGTTGCTACACCAAAGGTTCCAAACAGTGCATCATATGCCCGGTAGAGTTTACTACATTGATGAGAATTTCCAAGATATTTTCGTAGTTTAGTATATCATATTTTTATTCGTAAGAATACTAATTTCTGGTACCAACCAGTATGAAACCACACACCTGTGCTGTTTGATTGAAATACCGTAATCAGTCATCAGGGCGTAAGATCTTCATGGAGATCGAATACAAAGATAAAAATGACCCTTAAAATCATAATGATGAATTTTCAGAATTTAAAATCGCAAAAAAATTCCGAGTAATAAGGAAGAACTTTGAAGAACTACTGAATAATCTGATAAAGTACAATAATTGCCCCGATGATATGACATACCATCTGCATTTTGCCACCTCTTATTCAATAGTTTCTGATTTGAAGAATAATGCCTTAGGAAATGGGGTGGAGTCAAAATTGTACTAATTCTCAAACCAGATCAACCTTAGTTATGTTCCACAAACATATCGGCCTATATTTTTCTTCAACATGTTCAGTGTATAAAATTCTGAAATTATATTTGGAATAAGCTCATTCATAGCCAAAAACGCTCAGAATTTTCTCAGCAGGCAAAGTCCGGATCTTTATCGTATCATCGGACAAAAGGCAATGATTCATATAAGCATAAACGTTCATCAAATACAAACTTTGTAAAGAATGTGAAGGTTGGCGGATACCCACCAAATGGACAAAACCACAACAAAACAGAAACTGTGTCGATCTCGACAAAACAAAAACTTGAGTCGAAGTGTCCTCTCAGCAGGCAGAAAGATCAAGAGGTGTTGGTGTTTTGTATGTGTTTTTATAAACTAAATTCGTTATATGGAAACGGTCGGCGACATTATTACTTTAATTAAAGTGATCATCTGTGGTGGGTATACATTTTGATTATCGTTACTAAGCAGGCTATTTTCATCGATTTGTTGAGTTGTTCATTTCAAACAAGAAGGATATTTGATTTTCCATTGTAGAATATGAGCAAAAAATCAATGGACAGTTGAATGATAGAGCAATTTAATCGTTGTTCATGTAGTTACTGTCGGTAAACTTTTTATTTGCATCTGAACAAATAATCACCTAAACTTCACCTGTCTCCCACCTGCCACCTGTATTTAGGTGAGAGTGTGAACAAAGACCTCATTCGGTTGGGAATAAATATTCAAAATTGAGTTGCAAGTATTGGCCCAAACTGACCTATTAACATACGAAGCAAATTATTTGAAAGCTTGTAAAAACAGTTTGGATTTATTGTTTCATTATTAATTTTCTCTGGAATCAAACTATATTTAATTAATTGGATGTACTTTGTGGATAAATGATCATAACGCAGGTGCCAACTTGATGTCGATATAGGCAAAGGCGTCACACTGAATTGAATTCAGTTTTAGCCATCTCCTGATAACGCTTGTTTAAAGAAACACTTGTCGAAAGACAGTGTTTTTGTTACAGTGCGATAAATGTGTTTTCAAAAGATAAAGTCACTCACTCATAACGATTCATTGTTTACACAATGCAATTGTCAATATGTCAATAAAAACATTTTGAACCACATGTTCTTGTTCTTATACAAAAGACGAAAGGCATGGAAGTTGGATACCATCACTTGCCACGTTACTTTATGAACGATATAAAAAAAAATCTTTAAAGTTACAGTTACCTTCATTCCTCAACAGTTACAGTTACCTTCATATCTCAACGATGTTGAGATATTTTTAATGAGCACCAAACATTCTATAATATTCTTCACAATGGTAGGGGTTTCCATTTCCGCAATTACTTATGAAGAATTTATTGTTTTTTTTTTTAATGAAGAAGTTGCCTTTTTCATCATCAAGATAAATTACCATGATGTTTTCCCTGTCGTATAATCAACGTTAACCTGGAAGTTATTGTTTCAAAACAGTTTTTTCTGAAGAAAGCTTTTGAGCAGAATCTTCTATTTTTGTTCAACGACGAAGAAGTAGAAAGTCAAAGAGTTTCAGAACTAATATCTTGTAAAAATATTTTCTTCCAATTTGAATCATGATCTGTTTTCAAATTATAGTTAAGTTGTGATATATTCGAACAAGATTATTTGGCTTGTTTGGTCACTATTTTCAATGCACCTGCGAATATCCCCTTTCATCAGTGTCACTATTTTTCCTACATACCTGCACGCACTTCCCAACCACCATCCAAGTCGAAAGGAGTCATATGTACTCCAACTGTACTCGAACAATATGAACCAGAGCATCTAGAGAGAAGAACTGGAACACCATCAAGTGATTTTGAGATCGAATGGATACAGTTCACCAGAGATCAACAAAGCTATGAAATTGAAGAAACACAACATTGAAACGGTGTTCAAACCCGCCAAGCAGATATAACAAAGCCTCAGGTCGGCTGAAAATAAAAAAATACTATCAGCAGCAGAGGTACATCGCATACCATACATCGGAAACACCAAATGATCCATGGGAACAAAGCTGAAACATAAAAGAAACTACAGACTAGGCTATGCGGCTGTAGCGTAACACCCACTCAGTGAAGGAAACCACAGGATCCATAAAAAGGAAAAAAGTTGTCGCATTCAACTGAATATGGAATCCTATACTGAGAAGTTCTAGTCAACAGACAATACGCCTTACGCAGCCGTAGTATCCAATCATCGGATATGTTACCTCAGGATGTTTAAACCTCTGAAGAAGCTAGTCACTCCCGCCAGGGAAACGTCAGAAAAAAATTCTAAAAATCGACAGCCTTCAAATCCGAAAAAAAGAGACATTGAAATTCTCGCCCGCGAAAGCCCCAACCATTTTGTTATTATCCCCTTGTCGAATATAATATACTGATAATTAATGACTCTGAAGTAAAACGGAACTTCGAATACTTACAGCTATTAACTGCCAGCAGCATCATGGACATAACAAAAAATCCTGTTTGCCCTAGAAAATAAGCATGATTATTTTTTATAGCAAACATGATTACAATGAGATTCCTACAGTTTTGCTTCTTACCATCAGGTTCAATGAGAATTATGTCAAAATATTACAAGTAAATCGACAATAAATATATTCGCAATGGATGAAAAATGGATGATTGTCTATAACAGATTCTCTAATTTTCAATGATACGTTTTTACCCATAAAAAATTGCATGATTTTATAGTCGATATTACTGATGAGATTGGAGATCAAGTAATATTCCGTTTGACAGGTCATCAATTTTTCTTTTCCACGCTACAATTTTTTTCTTCGAATTGATATAGCAGACATTGGAAAACAATCGTACATGGAAAATATTCCTGAATACGTATTTCGCACTCATTTTACTTTGGAAGATTGATGATTAGCACTTGTTCATGAAGAACTGATTTTCTTGTTCATTGAGTAAGTAGTACTCAGATATCGATGCTTGTGATGGGAAAATTAACACAGTTCTTGCTATTTTTCGTAGAAAGTGAAGTGATGGATTATTATCATTTGATTTGTTGACATTCTTGACTTTCCCATTTACAACGACAAACATTTTTGTCAGTCAAGTGGTTCACAAGTTCACTTGATTTAGGTTATTTGGATTTTTGTAGGATCGAATGAAAGCCTCAATCCATACAATATCCATCCATATCATCTATGATGACGATGAGGTAAATAATAAAGATCATCCAATGTCAGACGCCTCTGGTGAGTTGCGCCACCACTTGCCCAAGCAACTAGTGCAAAACTGGACCAGCAGCACAAGCACACACGAAAGGAAAAATTCAACACTTGTTTTGATGCCAACAATGGATCTGTTAGGCAGTGAACCACAAGAAGAGACCCCCACACCCGACACTATTGGAACAAGCGTTAACGTGTGGGGCCCAAACCAATCATTTGCCAACTCATAACGACCGCAACGACACCGGACGCTTTGAGTGGACACATGAGTTGAGATCTGGCGTGACCGTTGGAGTGCCGGCACGAAGAGGGACTTGGCACTTGTACTTGTGTTCTGTGGTGAGTATTGCATCCAGGGCATGCTGCTCTTTCTGGTGGCAGGGATATATAACTTCTCCATAGCCCAGCTATATGAGTGGTTAAAGTGGCGGTTTCACTACCCGTTGGCGTGGAGAGTAGATTAGCATCATTCCACAAGTTGAAACACACGGAACACACTGTGCGCTGGTTTGGATGCGAAGATTCACGATGTTCTTGAAGAAGTGTAAGGCACGGTTCCTTCGCTTTCTGAATCGGAAGGATAGATTCTCAACCTTGTGATTCAGTAAACTGAAAGATGGATATATAGAAAGAAGCTAAGATTGAGTCGGAGAAACAACATACGTCTGGTATCCAATGTGTAATAGACTATAGAGTGGCCAACAGGTATTTCACGCCCTCCATGAACCGGTTAGCCTCTATACTAGGACGTATCGTTCAAACTTTGAGTTTATGTTACTGTACTGCAGCATTGTCTTGACAGAATATGTTTACTGGTGACTGCTAAAAAGTCACTGGTGTTGCGAGCGAACATTCAGAAGGACGTTTATGAATTACGCAACTCGTTAACCTCGAATGAATTAAAAATAGTTTTGTGCTCCTAGCCCAGAAGGACCGAACATTTGGCTGGGGTGTGGGCAGCAAATTTGGAATTCAGCGGTCCACAATTTTTTCCAAAACCGAAGATTTACAGAATCGATAAAATGTATTCAATAATCTCTCTATGGCCTCTATCGATTACTGCAAAGCATTTGATATAACATGCCATGAGCCTATCCCCCATTTGCTCATATGCTTCAGTACATCCGACAAAGTAGTGAGATGCGTTGAATAAGTAATACCATTCTGAAAGACTCTCTTTACAATAACATCTGGTTGGGCTAGAGCCCAAACAGAGCGGTTTTTCTTTCTAACCATATTGTGATTTTTTATTCGAAAATATCTTGCAAAATATCTGTCTGAGCACACATATACTATCGGTATTGAATTCAAGAAAAACAAATATCCATCCCAAAAGAATACAATTAGTGGGTTACGGAGAGAATGTGCAGCTTGTAGATGAAATTATCCAGCACTTGTATGCCGGATAGTTGTTTACTCATTTCTGGGTTGAACAACATCTCTCACAACAGGTCACCTCAGTGGAGAAATTTCTCCACGTCGATAAAGGCACACACTCCAGCTGATGTGTTAGTCGAAACTGTCGAGAATGAACAAAGTTGCTGGTACAAATATACTCATCGTTTCGATTTTGCGCTAATTTTATATGGTAGTGCATGCAAAAGTTCATTTTATGCGGAAACTTCGAACAAACAGAGACGTAGGCGAGTTACCATTACAACCCTGGTTCCAATATGGGTGAAATATAGATACTCTGATATTGAAATGCGATAATGGAATAATGGAGCCTAGCTGGTTTTTTATCAGTTTATGGATCAGTAATTGTCTAGAAAAATCCAAAGAATCTTGTCATGAGAACCTCTCTCCAGATAACTTTCCTGGATTTTGAAATGAACGAATTTTTGAAATTTTGATGAGCTTTTTCGAAACTGTCCAAACTGAAAAGGATTATAATGCAAAATATATTTTTTCAGATCTGACTCAATGCACCTCAAACTTCACTGTTCAAGAAATCTATCATTTGGAGAACTGCGTTTGTGTGGTTAAACTTTCTGAAAACGTTTTTCCAAATCTCTAGCGATTCAAATTCAATGTAAATCGCTACTCTTGCACAGGCACTGCTCTTAGAGTGTCCTAAAGATTTTTCTGTAGTGTGTGTTCTTTCCTTAAGAAATCTGAGTTGAAAAACACACAGCTCAGCGGTTGTTTCGCATCGCATTAGTTAGCTAATTTAAATATTGAAGGGGTTTTCAATGGAAATTGTTAGGTTTTTCCCATGAGTTTGGCAATAATGGACTACGCTATACAATCAAACACTAATATTCAAATATCTATCGCCTTATTAGATCACTTCTTACTGCACTTTTCACTAGATTTCGTGGACCTGTATTCTAGAGGTATTTATATATACAAATGAAAGTCTTAGGAAGCCGATAGAATTATTCTCAAAAGGACGCGACATCTAGAACAATCTAGAAAAACAAGTAGAGGTGAGCGCGAGGATGGACAACTGAAAGTCGATTGACGACAACCAGCGGCGGCCGGCGTTATATTTTTCAGGATATGAGTCACAACACCAACCCCCTTCTTGAGGTTTTTCACCCCGAATTGATCATTTATTTTTTTGGTTACCAAGGGAGGTCTCTGCCATGGTGTCTACAATTTGGAACACAAACGATTTCGACATTAGGGTTGGTAGAGCCACAATGCATTGGCTTTTTTGAAGCTCACCTACGTCGACTTTTTGTCAAATATTATCTTCATCCTGTCACTGAAAAGTTATAATTTGAATTTGACGAATTTGTGTATAATTTCCAGTCTCTCCTTCAGATCATTCACATACTTTGGAAGGGGTACCTCTCGAGCTGCCACACATTACACACATGGAAAGCTTCAGTTGTCAACCAGTTAACAAGATGAATGGTGTGTGCATCATGTTGGGAGCTCCTATATGCCAACAGGAAAAAAGGAACTGATTGATCCAAATTTTGGAGACGAACATCAAGGGGTAGTTATTTATGGTGTGATTATGCCTCTCGACCATTCCATCGGACGAGTGTCCTTGTCTCCTTTATTCCTTTATTTCCTTCCATGAAGCGGATTCGAAGTTGTGGTCCTGATTCAAGTGTAACTCTTGGGGTTCTTATACTTCGTGTTTGGCAATTATGTTCTGAAACAGAGCTTCTACTACCGTTTCAGCATCTTGCTTGGTTGAGGCTACTACTTCAGGCCATTTGGAGAAATGATCCGTCATAAACATAAGATACTTGTTACCGAATGTGGTCATAGGAACTGGCTCCATAATGTCAACTGCAATTCTCTCGAAAGGGCACCCACTGAGGTACCGGTTCAACCTACTTCTTTGCCTTGTCTTGTACAGCACTCCTTCATGTCTCGGCAGCAATTGACTGAATAGTACCTCTCACTCACACTAGGTAGAGTTAGTTCTATTCACTCTGAAATGCCCTCCAGTGAGACCGTCGTGGAGCTGTTCGAGTATATTCGGGATACACGTCTTTTGAAAGGACTGCCTGGAATTTTTGGGTTCTTTCACCAGGAATTCCCCATTTCTCAGTAAGGAGGTTATTTCGGAGAAACTTAGAGCTCCACTGAAGACAGTTACCTTTTTCCTACTGGCCGTGTTTGGAAATATCTTGCCATTTCGGCTTCACTTCTTTAACAGTCCATTCTCGTACAGTTTTCAAGTCCGGACCCTCCTTCCCCGCTATATGAAAGTAGTGTCACCCTTGGAGGCTATTATGAGTGTACCACGCCATGGGCAGGTGGTTCTTCACATTTTATGTCACCTACCTCCCGAAGCAGCAAGAGGTAGGGGTGTTTATCCTATCAGAGCTGTCCATAAAGAAGTATGTTCACTACCTTGTGGAAAGTTCTAATCCCGGTAGCTAAGTATACATGTCCTCCTGGCGTTTACATAATTTGTATCCGGATGTCAGACATGGTCTTATTGAGGGTCTATCTGCGTTTCCGTGACTCTTTCCTTCCCAATCTCAAATTTCAAAATCATAAGTTCGTAACTTTTCAACTCACCTTCTGGGGTTTCGAAGTTGAGAAACACCAAAGTGCTGAGTGGCCTGACCTGATCAAAACTTCACGGCCATATAAAAAAGAGTGGCAGTGATTCACCACTCTGACCACTGCGAGGAGCAATTTTCTCGTAACGCAGTAATTTTCCTCGAATGTTCCTAGGGACCCACTGAAAAAGCTGATGATGATTTCTTCTTCTTCTTATACCTGAGACAGTACTGCTCCTATTCCATGTTGAGATGCATCAGTATCGAGTATAAAGAAGCCCCACTCATTCAAGTGTGCCAAGCCCTCTACGAAAAGCCGGTGATTTCTACAAAGTCCAAGGAAGCTTCAGACGTCGTGCTTGCTCTTCGGTGTGAAGTAAATCCGTTCGACCAATGATTTTGCACCTCACAAACATATTATTTTCCTCCATGAATCGGGTGTTTTTGCATAGTTCTTCTTCAGACAGCTGGCTCCACTTCTTCCTGAATGACTCGACTTTTTTCTTGATTCTGGAAATTTTCACAATCGGTTCGTAGGTGGCTATCACTTGCCCTTTCTCAAAAGTCACACTGTTATTATTAGGGTTGATTATTTTCACTGAAATGGTATGTTTACCACGATTTACCACGAAAATTTCTGCATCAGAGCAGTTGGATGGCTCCGTCAATATTTTGCTCAAGCCGCCAGGTTCAGAAACTTCCGTTTGAATGATTTTCTTGGTATTGAAAGAGATTCTGGAATATTGAAAGGCGAATTCTCATTAACAAAGAAGGTTTTTTTCACCACGTGGCAAGGGGGTGAGTGATGATCTTCTTTAACTGAGTCTGACTCATGAACTTCTTCAATAATTTCCTCAGTTTGCCATTCTTTCGAGTCTTTTCCTGGCTAACCCATGAATATTTGGTAACATAGGGTGATAATTAGTCCACGAGAAATATGCCTCATACCTGTCATCGTCATTCCTAGTAACTGTAATCAAAATCTTTGACATGACCAACTTCTCGGTTTCTTTCTGAGTTCTTTTCTGTGATGGATCTGATATGCCAAGAACATCCAATGACCATAAATCAAAAATAACTTCATTTTTTGACAACATAGACAATACTAATGACGACTGTGGATTTCTTTCATGGTCTTCTTGAAAATTACCTTTCAGAATCCAACCTAATCCTGTCTTCAGACCTGTTGAATCATATTCTAGGCCATAACGATTACCACCAAATAATTTTCCGGCTATATCAGTCCCAATCGGAATACCACCAGACTGCAGTTGGTCAATCCAAGAATCCTTTCAGAATTTATGTTGCTGCAAAATATCTACAGATCAAGGAATTTAAAGTTGCAAAAATATTCGTTTTTCAGTCTTACGCGATAGCAATTATGTTTGGGGATACTTGTTCTTGATCCACCAAAAAGGACATGTATCATTTCTTCTTATCGTAAAAACTCATATCCCATCTCTTCAGCTACAGATTTTGTAACTAGGACTTCTGGGAATCCGAACTCTTCTCGACTTAATGAAACCATTCAAGTTCAAAACTGATTTCTATAGAAAAACTTCAGAATACACACCATTTTATAATGTTTTTTTCATTAACTATACCTTTCGATTTGATCACTACAAAACTTCAAATGAAGTTTGTGAAGATCAAATCGTAAGGTGTAGTTTATGAAATTACAATTAATCCTTATCAAGTAACGGACGAATCAATCAGGAAATAATTTTCTATATCAGTTTCTGTTTCAATAGATGTCATCTTTGAATTTTCAGATTTTGGACACATAATTCTACTACCACGAAGTGTACATGTTACGGATACACGACATTTCTAAGAAATTTGCTCGTAATTCAGTCATATGTAACAATATGCTCATTCTGCTTATTCCTAAATTTCAAAGGGCTTTTCACGAATGATTCAAGAAGTAAGTATCATTTCAGAAAAAGCAACCTTATTAGAAATATAGCGTGTTTGCAGCTCCAATACAAACGGAGTAATATTTTATTGAAAGTTGGATCAAAAGTAATCAAAACAATGCATTCCTCTAGAGAAAAATCATAGAACCATTTTTGAAGTATTCGAAGAAAGTTTAACTTCTGGTTTTTAAAAAAGTTCCTAGTATCCAAACTTAGCAAATCATTTTTGGAATAATATTGGTTCCATTCATATTATTTGTAATATGTACTAGAAGTTTGACCGGTTTAAAGAGTTCTTTTAAAAGAGATTGGAAATGGAGACGAAAGAACATTATAATTTTGCAGAAAATTTACCTTTCCCAGAATGATTTGGAAAACTATCAATTGCAAAATTATTGAATTCACATTATACCTTCATTTTGATCATCATCGATTTTTTTTGAGTTATTTCCAAGTTGTATGTTTACTTACATGAGTCTGTATTAACTCTAGTGAACAATGAAAAAATCAGGAAAACAGAAAAAATGACAGCTAACGAAAACAAAACAGATTTTCGTGCGTCAAATTTTCTACCGTAAATTGTCCCTAAAAGAGTAAATAATACAGTTGGTACTGAAATGGCAACCGATGACGTTGACTGGTAAAGAGACTGCAATGATGTCCTGTTTCCATCATCTGCTGGTGCACTGGCATTTCTGAACTTGAACATCCAATACTGAAAACAAATAAGTCCTGTTCATTCATAATATCATTAAAAAGACATCTGAAGATAGATAGATAGTATATTAATAAACATAAATGTTCAAAACAGTTGTATGTGATTTTGAAGAGAGTTTATTATTGGAATTTAACTAATTTATTGAGGTATATAATTTCATTGAATTCATATTGAAAAGATTATTCAGGTATTACCAGGGATAAAGCTATATGTGCATTTTTATTGTGAAAGTATTCACCAATGGGAAATTTAATTATGCTAGTTCCAAACTTTTGTCAAATAATTTCTTGAGAGCAGTTGGCAAGTTGTATAGATTGACATTAGATTTTTTTGAACATTTCGGTAGATTGAACTCAGGCTTCCAGTGGGTGCATTGAAATACCACTACCAGGGAAGTGTCATCTATGGAGGTAAGAGTCCTTCATCCTAAAGTGTGCATATTCGAAAGAATATATGTCCTCCTTTTCTAAGTCAGACGAGAGACTCTTCATGGTCCATGAATCAACCAAAAATTACAACCCGGTGTCTGCAGTAGACGTAGACTAGACGACAATAAATACCCTCTCCGTAATATATATTCAAGAACGAGAGCTCCAACTCTCAAACGCGTCAACAAACCCTGAAGATTTGTTACCTTTAGAGACAGGTGGTGTAGCAGAATCAAAATCTCCATCTGGAGAGGAAAACAAACTGATCAAATCTGCAAATGCTTACACAAACGATGACTCACCCAAGGCGAAAAAGCCTTGCATAACTGAATATAATGTTTCGCCAGGTATAAGAGACTCATATTAAAAAGTTGCTTTGGGCACGTGAGGTGAGAATCTCACACGTTGAACATTCGACAACCTCAAAATCGACTGAATAACAAAAATCTATTTCGTACACAGGTTAGATTCCACAGAAAGGCGTCTTCTTGCTGGTGGTTGCAATTAGTACCCTGCAGTCGTAGGACGTTTCTTTCCTGAAAAACCTCACAGGAGACCTATTGTTCAAGCCACACATTTGTGTGGCTTGAGAAATAGGCTGTGCCTGCCCTATCGGATACACTGTTAGGAATCGCACGTTAGAAAGTGAACTCTTGGTAATTCTCATATCTCACAAGTTCCTGTCTGGTAGTCTCATTCTTACCAGCTCACATGAAAAATCACTTACTGAATAAAGTTCATTCAAGATCTAGGAAGTTTTGTAATATTAGCACCAGGTGTATCTATTGAAAACACGTTCCTCTCATAATACCTAACAGTAATGCAGAATTTCGCTAACAATGTTAGAATCATCGGGAAATGATTGAAAACTTTTCACGTATATCGTTATCATGAACGTGATAATTATTCAAAAGTTTATCATGCCATAGTTTTTGACTATTGACAGCGTTGATTTATTTTTCAACCAGGCAAGTTGGTAAATTTGTTTTTGTTTCAGAATAAAAGAGATATGTCGTCTTCATACTCGTAGAAGTTGAGAGAAACTAGATGGAAAATTCTCAGTAAATAACTTAGCGAAACACCACTTTGGTTATATTCCACACTGACAGTTATGTTGTCTAATAGATTGATATATTGCTCGCAGTTATGTGAATACGGTGCAAAAAATTAGTGACTTACATGTCTGACCCTATATGCATCTGCTAATGGTGAGAAATACAATTTGTTGCCCACTCTAATATTACAGCTTTATATCGCATCCTCAGAGTCGTTGACTCTGCTTTCTGGAACAAGATTTATGAAAACCATACTGCTCAGTTATTTCAAAGTAGAGGAAAAACTTTTTATGAAATTCATAAGTGAAGTATGCTTCGTCAAAAAATATTTTTTTAAGAATGTTTTATTGTGTGATGAATTCGTTAACACTTGATATAACTCGTTGGAAGTCATTCCATCCATCACATCGTCTGTGTTTTGACTTTTTTTATAATTAAACTTCCAAGTGCACCACATATTACAATGAATGTCCACCAACGTCAAGCCGCTTTTCTAATGATCACCGTATCTGATGACTGCTTCATTTGGGCAGAAAAATAGCTCACATTGGCCCGTTGTTGCTTTCTCTACGTTTGAAAAAATATCTTGTGAACTCATCACAATTGTCGAAATGATTTGATATAATGACACTAGTGGGTAAATACCAGTAACTGGTATTAGAGAGGTGTAATACCCAGAATGAGAGTAAACAAAAATTGTATTAACTTTCAATTTATTGTCTTTCAGACGTTTATTGTCGCGAATTCAGAAAGCAAAAACCGCAAGATATGCGAGGTTTAGGGACCACTGTTAGGTAGGCCCTCTTAGACCTTGGCTCAATGCTAAGGGGGCGACGTCCAGCATCGTAACACTAATGGGTTGAAGACGGGTGTCTCGCCGTCCCGTCGTGAGTTACGAAGGTTTCAACTGTAACGTTTTCTTGGAAAACGTTACAGTTGTGAGTGAGTATTGTCCGGAATAAATGCAATATTGTCACGAATACAAGGGCCGTTACGGGACGACGGTTGTATGGAAAATAGCAGTGTTCTTATGAAAAATGGGAATTGGAATTTTCTGTTTTTACTATTTTCACCACATCAAATTCAATGTATGAATTCGAAAATGGCCTCATAGGAAGACACTGCAGTAACGTTAGTTGAAAATAAAAGTGGTGAAAAACATAGAAAATTTCAATTCTCACTTTTCATGATGATTTCCAATCACGTAGTAATGACTACATGCATCAATTCATTGAGCAGTGTTGTTTATTTTTTGTATAGGGTTCGTTTTGATAATGTAATGAGTGAAAATATACTATGAAATCGCCGGATATTTAAGAAGGAACGTTCAGAGTAGGTCAAATTAGACACTTTTGAAAGGAAACTGATTTCATACTAGATAGATGAAAACTGACGGTTGTGTTTAAGGATCAAATTTTTTGACAGACTCAATGATGAAAATCGTTTATTGATATCTTTCATAATTTCTGAGTTATAGCATGTTTTCCGAAAATGTGCATTTTCACAAAAGTGATGTAACTTTTTTCCTGTTAAAAATTTCTTGTTCATATGAAAATATTTCCAAGGCACTTCTTTACGGAGAATGAAATATGATATATCATGATATGAAATATCGATAGTTATTGATGGAAAACTATTTTTTCAATGAGACACTCTGTAGATTCCTAAATATTTCAATAGCGCTTGAAATTACCTTTTAAAAAATTCAGCACACTTGATGTTTTGCTGGAGTCATCTTTGAAATACAGAGCTTTAGATTTTTTCATGTAGACTTTGAAACGCACACTTTGATCAAGTAAACTTTGGACGAAGCGGCGATAAAACAGAAAAAAAATATTCAGTAGTAACTATCAAATGTTGAAAGAGCTTTCCACAGCAGTAATTGAAACGCATAGTTTCAATGAAACGGATAACAGTTTGTACTATATTTACTACTAATGAATGAAACTTCAACAATAATAATGATAAAGAACAAACAATGAAAAATATTTTTTTCAGAAAAGGTGTTCGAAATGTCTACCAACTTTTCCTACACGCCTTTTCTGATCGTTGTTTGCCGAATTAATTATTTCAATAGGATAGGGTGAGAGAAGCAAAACTTTGCATAACTGCCGCTTACAATTCGTATCTAGAATCGGAATTTGAAAATGAAAGTTTTCAACTTTCTCCAGAGATGGAAGTTCATAGGTGTTAGGTCTGGTAACCTGGCCGGCCAAGGGTTAGGTCCTTGGTTGACTATCCAATTATTACCAAAATGAGCAGCCAAAAAATTGATGACAATTGCAGCGTTGTGAGGCGAAGCCCCTTCTTGTTGAGAATATATTTTTTAGTGCTCCACTGGTGGCAATTCATCAACATTGAATATTTTGCCCTAAAATTCCTAAATATATCAGGGATATGAGAGTTTGATTATAAATGAACGGGCCGATAATTCTACCCCTGAAAAAACCTACACACACACTGACTCCAAATCTTTCTTCACTTCTGAGGAAGTGAAGGAGGATTTTGTTGTACCGGCACAAGCTTCGTCTGTCCAAATACAATTTAATGAAAAATTATGCACTTGGTTACAACTTTCCGGAAACCACTAGCAAAAATCCATGCTACTTTCAGAATCTCTTGGATTGCGTTGTTGAACTCTTCTGGTCCTATATGGCTCAAATTTGTGTTTTATCAAAATCCTTCTAACGTTAGTTCTTCGTAGGGTATCAGTCTTCATCTATCTACTTTGAAAACTAACCGCAATACATGTTGGAAAGAGTTCACACATTCAATTTTATTTATTTTTCATTTTATATCATCATTTTGTCCATTAGCTGAATACGGAGGCTGATGACTTCATTGAATTGAATCAAACAGGGATAGAATAATTCGAAACCTGAAAGAGTATACCACTCTCACTGCGCAATACGTTTGTTTTTCTGCCTATATATTTCTGAGATGTTCTCATTGCAGTGGTGAGTTTCATTCTTGGTAATTGATAAAGTTGTTCAGAGCGGAAAGGTAAGCATTTTGAGTAAAAATTCCGAATTGAGTATATCATCATTCTTACTTTGAAGTTAGAAGCAATTCAATAGAATCAAACACATTTTCATATATTGTTTTGTTACATGTTCAAGTGAAAAAATTACAACAGTTCTTATTGTTCAAATGTATTATGTTCAGTATACCAGTGTCAGTATTTCATTCATTTTTCTCGATTTTATTTATTCTTTTGTGTTATAAATATTCGTTTGAAATCTTGGACTATCTCATTTTCTCTTCAACTGAGAGAAATACCTACCTTCGAAGTGAGAGAAAAGAAAAATTGAAAGTAGTGGAGTATTCAGCGAATGAGATAAGAAGTAAATAGACGAGTAGAAAAAAGTGATTGAGAAATGAAAATTGAGTTGAGGTAAATGGGGGAATAATGCCGGTACGAACCCACTTAAAAGTCGCGCGTTCAGAATCGTTCTGGTCACGAATAGAAAAGACAGTACTTCAAGGAAGAGTTACCAGATAATTAGATTTCATAGGTGGTGCCTTGAAGCATCGCACCAGATTCCACATAAATAATATTTTAGAGTAACCTCTCATTGTGATATTTTCAATGAACTGTTTACGAAACTGCAACATGTCTTTCACTATGCAACAGCTCCTTCGTATGTATATCCTTGAAAAAACTATCATATCGTAAAACACGTATTGGCGTTTTGTTCAACTCCTTTCTGAGGAATTCACAGTGAAGTTTTACTCGAATACAACTACAAAAAGACTCTATGGAACTACATAAGAAGATAGAGCATTCAGCGGCCACCACAAATTTGTCCCCCGTTGATTCAAACACGCATATCCCCTTTGAAATATATCGGAATGTGCGAAAACGTTTGTATTTAATTTTCTTACATATAAAGAGGGTTGTGGTCATATTAATAATAAGTAGCTGGATGCCAACATGTTGTCAGAATTTTGAATATGGAAAACAACTATAAAAATACTTTCAATGCTGCCACTTGAGAGGTGGACGGTATAACATCACAATGAGGTATGATAAGTGACAAATATTTCATAAGTTATTATCGATGTCTTTTAAAACAAGCTCACATTCAATAAGTATAATGATGATATTTGTACTCACATTAGCTGCTGTTCCGATAAACATCATTGGCATTAATGTCATAAATCCCATGAAGAAAAAGAAAATCAAACATAAAAAAAAAGTATCCTTCGGTGCATTCTTGATTTTCTCGGCAAAGCTTTTATCGTCATTTTTTGAAGCTGATAACACAGAAATCAGAGATTCTGCAAAATAAAAGTCTATTGGATTTCGATACGAATAATAGGTGACTTATGCTGATTTAAATAAAACAACCAACAAATTGCCTTTAGAAAAATCAAGGATTTGCTCTTTCAGCCAATTATTCATTTTGATTATATATCATTCATTTCCAACGACGTGTGTATTGTATCGATTAGATGATAATTTTGCGGAGACAAAATAAAATTCTCATTTTAATTTCTCTAATATTCCAATTCATGAGGTCTTTTACTTAGTCAAGAATAACATTTATTGAGTTCTCAAAATAATTCGGTTGAGCCAAACAATATAATTTCATCAAATCAAAAGTACGTCTGTTGAATGAAAACTTTCCAATTCAGTTTAGCAGTATGGGGTGCTGTTTTGACACTAATATGTAATTGAATCAGCTGAATATGTATTTTCACTTCAACAATTTATATCAATACATTTAACTAATTTTGGAAATA
>WOGO01001195.1:0-19050 GCA_015342085.1 Leptinotarsa defecta | reverse complement strand
AAACACACACAGAGAGGAGAAACCAGCAAATCCGGAATAGCAGAGCATGTTTGGACTCATCAACATAATATCAAGTGGGCTCAAGCTGAAATCATCCACAAAGAGGAGAAAATTCAAAGAAGCCGCGTATATGTTGTTCAACAACGCATTTAGTCAAGCTGTCGTAGAGATACGTAAACGAAAAACGACCAACTCCCGCCACACGGTCATCTCCCGCTAAAAACCAATGAGAAAAGAGTGGATAGGGGAAAGCACTCGAATGGCCTATAAATAGTCATATCTCGGAGAAATAAGTCCAGTTTTCACCCGAAAACGATTGTGGATACAATCGAAACGTCGTGACATAACTTGGTTTGGAATCTTTTATTTTTTTTCATTTTTTGTTGATAATAATTTATAATTTTCAGATTTCATCAATATTTCAATTTTTATTTTTGTGGTTGTTGTTTGGTTTTATGTTATTTCTTTGTAATTTCAGTTTTTTTGTTCAAATAATATTGTTATTTTTGGTTAATCTTATCAATATTTCTTCAGGAATTTCAAATCAATTTATATTACATTAGACAATGGAAGTCCGAACTGATGAAACACTATATTTTTTCTAGGACTCATAACAGAATTATTTTGAAATGAGATTCATCAGTGTCAATAATTCCAATGATAAAAAGAACAAATATCAAGAATCAACATAAAACCAAAAAAAAATCGTTACTAGCACAAGTTTCGGTTATAATGTCTCTGTTTCCGTATTGTCCCAGGTTGCGTAGGTAAATACACTTTCGATTCTACACTCAGAAAAAATATTGCATATATGATTTCAAAGTTTTTTTTTCATGCTAATAGTTTCTTTTCCCTCAACACGTTATTTATTTGTTCAAAGGCCAGAGTATTTTACGTAAATTTCCATACAGTATAGATGAATGAATGCTTGGACATAGTCGCTATAGCTGAATTAGTAAAGTAATGGTACAAATTACAAACTTTCAATAGTTTGCCTTTGCTACTATTAATGTATATTGTTTTATTTATTGTTGTCAGAATGACATTTCGATTACTACATGTCTTGATTCTGTGGTTTTCTTAGTGAGATGCCGCAATTGAACGCATTAGTTTATGTTAAAATTGTGACTTTAGTTAATGTAGGATGCAGACAAGAAGAGATTGCGCGAAGATTGTATATCCATCAATCAGCGACTATTTCTCGTATTGTGAAGCGATACAATGAGACTGGGGAGTACAAAAGGCGGCCTGGCCTAGGACGTGAAAGATGTACAATGTCAAGAGATGACCAATATTTGAGAATTGAATCTGCGAAATCCCACGCTTACAGCTTCGCATCACAGATACCATTTATTGAGCACAGGACAAGTTAACATAAATCGAAACGGTAATAACACTCAAAGAAGCTGGTTCACATCCAAAACGCCCTGCCAGAGTTCCTAGGCTTCTTTCACGTCACGAATCTAGACGGTTATAATTTGCTATAGCCCATGTTAACTATAATGAACATCGATGGAAAAAAATCTTTTTACAGATGGAACAAGAATACAGTTATGGACACTAGATGGACGCAGTCGAGTATAAAAAGATCTGAAAAACATTTCGCAGAATGTAATCTCGTACATAACGTTAGCCTCGGTGATGATTTCCATATGTTGTGGGGAGGCATTAGTTGGGACAGTCGAACCGCGCTTATAGAGATGAATTTAAAAATGAATGCTCACTTGTACATACGCAGCATCCTTAAAGAGCATGTTTTACCTTACGGTGGCTTCATTGGTTACGACGTTTTCATGCTAATGCATGATAATAATCGTGCATAACGCTGCATATCAGTCACCCAGTATCGTGAAGTTGATGGACTTGAGGCAGTGGAGTTGCTTGACGCAAATTCAATAAAACATATTTGGGACATCCTGAAAAGACATATACGAGACATATAAGAATTGCTTCACAGAAAGAATGGAATCAAATTTCACAATAAACCACCAAAGACCTTTGGCGGAGTATTTACGCCCAGGAAGATGCAGGCTATCGTTGGAGCTAGGGGAGAAAACACTATGTACTGGATTGACATTTTGTTGCCTCAAAGAACTTTCATTTTGTCTTCACTGTTGCTTGTTCTGATTGAATATCATTACCAAAACTAGTCCAATTCATTACTTCTTCTATAAGTGTGTTATGAAGTTTCAATATCTGGATTATTTGGCAATCAATTTACGTTAAACACTTCAGCTGATACCATTTAGTAATGAAAACTGCATAAAGATTCAGGCAAATAGAAATAAACTTGAAATCGAGGCTCAAAATGTGTATATGGCCCCAAAGGATAAAATTGAGAGAAATCAAATCCGGTGAATTAATTGACCATTTTGATGAACCGTGCCTACCAATCCACATGTCTTGGTATATCTGATCCAATCAACCCCTCACAAGACTGAAAATGTGAGGACACACTATCTTGTTGGAAAAGAACTGGATTTTTGAGTTCATCTGGATGAGGTTTCGAAAAATTTCAAACATAAATCACCAGTCAGATTTTATCTAGATATGGGACCAACAATATGATATTCCAATATTTCAACTTTCATTTTCTCATGAGTTAGAGTGTGACTTTCTTCAATAATATGTGGATTTATATCTGACCAATAAAGTACATTCTGACAGTTGATGTTTTAAAATAAACACCAAGACAAATGTCTTTGATGCAACGTTAGGACATTAACTTGACAAACGACATTCTTCTGTCAGGGCCATCTTCATTAATTTCATATGATATATGCGACTCTGCCGAACTCTAAACACCGAATTCGGTCCCCAGCGGCCCAAAGTATGTGCTCTGCTGTTTCATCATTTTCCTAACAAAGGCGGCACATACTGTCTTCCGACAATCCGAGTTTCTGCATATGATGATTTAAACGACAGTTATCTGTTAGACATCGTAGTTTATCAGTTCTGTAGTCCAACAACCGTTTGGTATCAAGCTTCGAAGGATGAATGAACGCCTTCTAGTGAGCCAATCCTGGAAGATTCTGCCAGAAGTCCATAAATCTTCTTGCCATACAAGTGTCCAATCTTTGTTCAGCAAAGCCCAAAGCGATGCAAATGACAGGTTCTGGTCTGATGAAGCTGCTTGCAGCACCCTGCAGAATTCATCAGCAACTGCTAGACAGAATTATGTCCAATGGGGTACAATGACTTTTGGGGTCCAATACTGAAGGAATCTGGAATACCTGTCAAATTAACAGGTCCAAAAGTCATTGGACCCCATTGGACATAATTCCGTCAGACCGTTGCTGAAGGATTCTGATATACCTGTCAAAATAACATTCCTCATTGGCGTAGGGATTCTGAGAATACTGGCGGTTATTCAGAGTGTAGAAACGTAGTAGTTTATGCACACCCACCCACCCAATAAATCTGAGTGCTGAAATTCTCAGTGTGATACTGACAGTGATAGTTTTTCACTATAAAAATCATACATATAAATTTTTTCATCACGAACAATATTTTTTCTAAAAATTGAAAAAGGCACCTTTCTGTAGTTTTTTTTCATTGCACTTCAATGTGCATTTCAAAATGCTAGCCATTTTGAACAAATTGGCGTTTCTCATGATGATAAAGTAACCAATATTCGATCAGGGTGGATCAGGATGTTAAGAAATCATCTCTTTTAATTCAGAACAAGCATAAAAGTTTTTTGAGGAATTATATAAAATAGATTTCCATCGACGAATTGGGTTTTATCTGTGGGTTCTGGAAAAGTTTAGTGAGGATGAACATTTGTTTAATTCCGTTTTATCTTCTGATGAATCTATTTTCCATAACAATGGCTTAGTGAAGGGACACAAATTTCATCATCATAGGGATTCGTCATTTTTTACGCTCTCTCTATCATTATAATAGATGGTATTTTAACGTGTGGGGAGGAATTATAGGTACATAAGTTATAGGACCACACTTTTTTAATGGAAAATTGAATGGTCAAATATTTTTACAATTTTTACGAGATGATCTGCCTAAGCTCCTAAAGAATATGCGAGATAACGGATGTGGTTACAATTGGATGGAGCTCCGGCAAATTCCTAATTCAGAGTCAGATAGCTTTCGATTAAGTGAATTGATAGGTGAGGATCAGATCACAAAATTGGCCGGCGATATCACCAGATTTGACTTGCCTCGTTTTACTTCCTATGGAGATACTTGGAGAATGAGGTTCATGGCATTCCTCTACACTCACACTGTAAAATATAAAGGAGAGAATAAGGGCTACCTTTCGAAGAGTGATGCGTCAAATATTATCGAATGTTGAGAAGTAAATCTTTGTATTCAACAAGGTGGTCTTCATTTCGATCACCTACTTTGAATCAAATACATTTGTGTTCCATATTTCGTTGTTGATTCAGTTGAATAATCAATAAATGTATAGTCTGTTGAATGAACTACTGTTAGAAAAAGAATGTGAATAATAACAACTGTCATTGAGAATTTTGTGAGCAAATTAGAGGTAGAGTTAGGTAAACCAACACATCAGATTGGAATAGTTTAAAAAAGTAGTATAATAAACTATGAATGAAGCTAGATGTAAATAAAATTAAAAAGAAGCTGAAAAACATTATCTCAGCAAGTCAAACCAGGATATCAGTGAAAATAGAAAACTTCAAAAGTATTATGACAGATCTGAAATTAGGAAGTGAAAAACTGAGAAACGAAATGGAGTTAGAGATGATTATAATTCAAACGAAGAGCCTCATCAAATAACAACCTAAATAATTGAAAAAACTAATATAAAGTCGATCTACAGGAATATCAACTCAATAATAATAATTATTATCGTCTGACAAAAACAAGGTGATGCCCTGTTAAAATTGAATTTACATTATTTCTAACAATACAAGGAATATTCAAAAACGTGAAGCTGTTAAAAGTAACTGGCATAGCAATCGCTCATGACCTAACTTCAATTCAACAGGAAGAACTGAAAGTTCCGAAAAGAAACTTGAGAAATAATAAAGAGAAAAAAGTGAACTGTTACATCAAAAGAAACAAGTTGATATTGAATAACCAGGAATATACTGTAGAAGAACTCGTGGAGCTGGAAAATAAACGGAAGTTTCTATAAAAGCGGAGCACACAAGAACTCATTCGACCGGCCAGTGAGTCAGAGGAAGAAGACGAACTACATATAAGAAAAATCGAATATGAGTACTTCTGTTTCAACTGGAACTGTGAAAAGACAATCACGTAAAAACAAGATTCACATCAAAATGCTAATATACTTGATAATCAGCCTATCTGCACATGATCTGTACAAATATCGATTATTGTTTGATTTTCTTAACCTTTTATTTTATCATAATCAACAGGAATCCATAAGCAACGAAGGAAGAAAAACTCAACTCGTGAGTAGTAAACCATCAATTTATAATTCATACCTATTTTGTATTTTTTCTTTTGTGTCATTTGATGAACAATGTGATCATATTCAGAAGACATAGAGTAAACTTTAGGAATGGAAACTTCGCCAATTTACGCTTTGAATGAAGTGAATAAAGTCTTACAGATTGATGATAATTACAAAAAGTTCAAAATAATTCATAATAATATCTGTAGACTCAAAATATGAATTTATCAATTCTAAAATACAAATCATGAAAGTATAAAACAACAACAAATATTAATTGGCGCTCCGGGGCGACTTCATTGATTCCAGTGGGGCATTTGCTTTTTCAGTTGCAGAAAAACCCGGAAAAACCTGAAGCACCACATCTAAAGATCTTGATCGGTCAATATCCTCTCTCTCATAAAACAAAATATAGAGTGTCTCCAGAGGCTCAACTAAATGCAATGCATCGTCAGAACACTAAGTGACACGACTATCGTCAAACTTAAACCAGTCCGTTTCGTCTTTGACCAAGGCGTAATGATAACCAGATTCAGCGCCAGAACCACAGTGTAGTATTAAAAAAAAGAAAGAAAAATTTGAAATCTGTATTGAGAGACATGATACATCTTTTGACCGCACCACTTCAACAGAAACTTGCATCTATACATGATAATGAGGCTTACACCACTCTCAAAACGATGGCGTGATTATGTTTATTGAATCACGTATGTACCAGTCACATGATTTGATTTCAAATATTGGAAGTGTTTCAATCAAAACATAAATTAAATGTGAAGATAATGTAATTATCATAATTATTCATTGCCAGAAAATGGGGTATCAAAAATCACTTTAGCGTCCTAGACAAATAATGCTCAAACTAGAGTGAAAAAAATTCAAAGTCATGAGTGGATCATATATTTATCAACTCTGAAAGCGATAAATATGCCATAATACTACCTATTACAGTAGACTCAACCATAACTGATCACTATACAATTACTCTAGATCGTAATGAGTAACAAAATTTAATTGAAAAGTGTCCAAATCAATAAATATTTCGAAATGAGTGGAATGAAGTCATCTGTCCTCATTTAGATGTCGATTCTGTAACAAATAAATTCATTAATGTAATAAATAATTGAATTGGAAAATCAATCAGAGAAAAAATAATATGAAAAATGAAGAACAAAAAAGAAAGAAATGAGTTACAAAATTAATAATAAAGTTAGTTGATGAAATAAAAATGTATTATTCACAAAAGTAAAAAAGTAGAATACTCTTTTGAGAGAGAAAAAAAACCTGTTAGAGAAATCGCATGGAACAAGAACAAAATATTTCAAAAAACTGTGATAAACAATAAACGAAATATTGAAAATCCGTGGCTATGAAAAATGAACGAAATGAAAAATGAAACTGGCGAACCTATCAGAAAATTCAGTAGGAGTGGCTGAATTATTCAACAACGATTTCCTAAGCGTTGGTAGAGACTTGCCAAAAAAATCAATAGAGATGAAAATAATAATGAATAAAAAAGTTAATATTCAATTATTTAGTTTTTTCATCAACTACTTCGAGTGGAGTAATAAATTCCATTGATGATATGATGTCATAAGAGCGAAGAATCTAAAAATTATTTCAAAGTATATGAATTCTCCTTTGGTTTATATAATGAGTAAATCTTTCAAATAAGGTAATTTTCCTAATGCTTTCAAGCAGTTGTCACTCCCGTACATAAAGGAGAAGATGGACAAAATATTACAAATTATAGACCTAACTCACTCATAACATCTTTGAATATAAAAGTGGAAAAAATCAGGAAACATAAACTGAATGGATTTCTTAACATGTCACATCCTGGCTGTTTCACAGCACGGCTTCAGGAAACACATGATTCAATTCATGCGCTAACAAGTACAGTTAAAAATGTCTGGACCAGGAAGTTTCCTGGAAGTTTTCTCCTACATCTGAAAGAACTATTCCTTCAGGCCAGTCTCAACTCGCTACACTGTAGGTTAATGGACTGACATCCATCATAAAACAACTACTGCCCTGGTTGATACCACGAAGGGCGTTGGATTATATCCGACAGGTGAAGTTTTCGAATATGCAGTCGGTTACCTCGTTCACAGGCAGATGGGGCGATGACAAACTTGTTGTTGTTGTCAATTATCGGAAATCATCGACTTCATGTTGATGATATATATTATCTTGCACTGACGAGTGGCCAAACAGCTTAAAACCAGTCTGCAAGTGTGTTCCAATGATTGAAAATCTTTTGCGGCAGTTTAATAGTCAACAACATATGCAGGAATAACTTCAGTGAAGACTCCTGCACTGACACCTGTCGGATATAATCCAACGCCCTTCGTGGTATTAGCTAGGGGAGTAATTGTTATCTGATAGGTGTCAGTTCATTAACCTACCATGTAGGGAGTTGAGACTGGCCTGAATGAATTGTTTTATCAGATGATTTGATTTATAGTCACTTTTCAAGTATGCCAACTGCCTATATTTGATGAATATTTAGATACAAACAATTCATTTTTCATCTAGATCTCAAACAAAAAAAGTGTGTACAAGGGTTTAGTGGATACTCATTTGAATTATGGTATAGTAGCATGAAGAGGTGTATCACAAACTTACCTGAATTTGAAAGAAGTCTCTCAAAAAGATTTCTCAAAATGTTTTTACAGAAAGATCTAAGATATTTTAGTGGCACCCCTCACTCTGAAATATAAATAATGGACGTAAGACAACTCTATACCGTACAAGTATGTATAAAACAATATTTGAACGAAAATAAATTGAAAGTCCTTACCTATTCCTAAAGTACTGGTTTGTTGTTTCAAAAATTAATAAAACAGTCCGATAAAAAAGTTTCAGTTATATAGACCCGAAGTCGTTCAATTACCTGACGGACAATTCGAAAATTGAAATCTCTTTCAAAAAATTCAGAAAATATTTAAAAATATACCTAACAGAAATATAATGAGAGGAAATGCGTAAAATTATAGAAGAGTAAAGAAAATTTTGAATGCTTTCATTCATCTGAAAATTATACCATCAGATGTTTATTGTGTTTATTTTATATTGAGTGTGTTCCATTCACTACTCTTTATTGTCCTAATTCATTGTAGTATTCTCATTTATACTCGTGCAAACACTGTGGAATATTATTGTTCATTTTATTCTATCCGATATCTGGATCGAAATATTTTTGAGCCTTATTGTTTTCAATTGTCATTAATGTGGTTTTTTCATGTAATGTAATTTTTTTTCAGCCACACACAGGGTTCTACCCTCGGTAGAAGTATCCGTTGATTCATCAAAGTTATAGGGAACTCTGAAATGTTATACCAGAAAATATAGAGTGATCTATTTGAAATATCAATGTTATTTTTGTTCGAAATTATAAAAGTGACAATGAAAATTGAAAATTTTGTATAATATTGAGAAACGGGTTCTACTGAAATGAATAACTCAAGAATTATTTTATGCTTGCTCAGAATTCGAAGAGAAGATTACTATACATTTCGATATTATTTAGTTTCAAACTGAACCTAGCATTCTCGTAAAAAAGTATCAACTCAAGAAATACGAAATCATATTATTTTTTGCCGACCTATTCAAAAGTGTAACGAAATACCCGAGAAATTCTCGAAAAACTAAATTGTTTAGTTTACATGGACCATGTCTTATGGGGTGCTCCAGCCTGTATGCATCAACGATCGATGCTGATTATATATTCATTAAAATTTTCTGCATATATCCTAGAACCGACGTAAAAAAATTCACCTGTATTTTAATTCGTAGTCCGCTTCAACTCCCGTGAGAGCGCTGCAGAGAAACAGTTATTATTTTTGAGTGCTTTCAACGTTAAAGTAGAGTATAACTGATGGCAGTTCACAAAATGCAATTAGAGAAGGTGGTGAGTTGAGGCAGGAAGTTTTAAGCTTCACAAATCGCACTATCCAAACAAAACCAACGTTTTCCTTGACAAGGCCAAAGAGAAACTTTATTGGTTGACTTGAAGTTTCATGGCTTTTTTTTCGAACATCGAGTAACAACAATATAGTACATTAACGAAGAGACAGCAATAAGTTTTTCGGTGTGAAAGATTTCGACTGAAAAGTTCTGTGAATTGAATTCAGTCAAGAATCTCAACTGATATATACTGAGTAACAACCAAACCATTGTACTCGACATCTTATGGTTGTTTCTGAGGTATGAAATTTCACATTTTAAACGATTATATAGGTAGTTGAAAACAAGTATTCTATCGATTATTTATCCCAAATTGATGAAATAATAGGAGAAATGAAGGCTAGGAGACCAAATAGAATTCAACAGCGATGAAAGGTTTTTTCCCAACACCTATGTGATTATTATCTAGGTTTGATCATTTTCAAGGCCTAGTTAATCATCTACCTCACAATCACTATCAATGTAGTAATGAAATTGAACTAATAGAATCAAAAATTTGAATATGATTGTGGCTAAATATTGAAACTTTGCGTAAATGCTTCATCAGAAATTCACGAGTTCAATTTGATAAAATGATAATGACTTCACTGATTCACATAACCTTACGAGAATAAGACCAGTCTTGAATACCAATCATTTTTATATGATATTCAATAATCGAAATATATATATTCGAACTAATTTTTTTCGAAATTTTTGAAAATGCCAATGAAAAAAGTTTCCCAAATTCCAATTTTATACCCTTGCCCGAAATTTGGACTCTCTACTTTCACTTCGACTCTTTTCCAATTTTTAAAATTTTTCGAATCTTTCGCTTCATCGATTTGAACGAAACATGTTTCAAATTTCATAATTTCAATGAGTACAAAACTTCAATGTCATATCTTGCCCAGAAAATATCCACATTGGCCCTGCTACCACAAAAAGAAATGAATATACCTTCAGAAATTCGTCTCTGTTGTTGGAAAGTTCATCTAGTTTTTTCATTTTATTGTTAAATTGACTCGGATTTTCAATGCATGGATGTTAATATGTCAGTAATCGACTAATCCTATTTTTCTCCATTCTTATTACACTCGTGTTCCTTTTCTCAGCAGATTTGTATCCCATTAGCTGCATGTGAGTACGAAATATCTTGATGCAGTTTACAATCAACAGTGTGACTGTTGGATGTTAACTGTTAGATGTAGTTATCAAGAAAATAATAACGTTTCTTGTGTTAGTTTCATAAATCTTATATTCTTTGTTTTCACCATTAGATGTGTAAATAACGTTAAACCGAAATAACTATAACCAAATTCAAAACAAAACACCATAACATTCATTGATTTATTTCAATGATCTTATAAAGAACCCAAATTCATCATTAAGTATGCCGTCCTTTTCTATACTGAGTATAGTGCTAACATTCACAGACTTTGTGGCATTTTCAATAAATAGGGGATTTATGTTAGAACAACACTCTCGAGTGGTATTTTCTAAATGTTCTTTGTTTGCAAATGGTCTGTGGTTATACACTTTTGGTTTCAGATAACTCTATAGAAAAAAGTACATCGAAAATAAGTCCGGTGATCTTGGTAGTCAATAATTTTCCCAATCCCGTCCTAACACTTTGCCCCTAAACATCTTTCTGAGGCACTGTTTCACTTCTACAGTTTGGTGGATCAATGCCCTGTCAAACTGCTACCACAAATTTCACCACTTAGAGGCATATCATACAATCCTACAGACAACTGATTCATAATGAAATTTCTGTACATGCCTGCGTTGAAATTTTCTCTTAAAAAAAATGGTCCAATTATTTGGTCATATTATAAACCACACCACACATTTGTCTAGAATGAATATTGGCTATAAGACATTCTATTTAATACTACTAATATTAGTTTTTCCGTTATCAACAACGCTCAAACAAACATCGAGTAGTTAGTTTGAAGGTGATTGACAATGTTTCGTGATGAATTTCACTAGTTCGGACTTCCATTGTCTACTATATAAAATGATTTGAAATCCCTGAAACAAGTAAAAAAGGAATAAAAAAGAATAGCTGAAGATAATAATTATATTAAGCAAACAATAAACCTGAAATGAAATGATAGTGAAATAACCTACAAGTAAAAATATAATAATTGAATAAATAAAAATTAAAGGAATGAAAAAAGGAAATAATAAAATAGTGTAGAGATTCCAAGTCACGCTAGTTCACGACGTTTCGATTGTTGGTATCTACAATCGTCTTTGGGTGATGACTGGTCATCACCCAAAGTCCGAACTAGTGAAATTCATCGAGTAGTTAGTTATTCTTCATTATACTGGATTAAGTGAAACGATTGTTCACAGAGCAAATTTCTTTCAATGTTTTCAATATCGTTACCACGGTACTAGAGTGAATATTTCTTCCTAGATGCCGGTGATTGAAAATACAAACATCATCTCGATATGGCACGATCTTACCACATGAAAGAACGATTTCCACTTTGTCTTGTGTGGATAACGTTGAACATAAAACTTATTTGTGGATTATAAATATACGAAAATCTGTACATGAAACAACTCTATTCATTAAACGCAATAATTTGACATTAACCAAAACTAAAAGTTTGTTTAAAAAGCCTACCAAGGGAAAATTTTATTCCTTCCAATTTGATCAGTATCTACTATTTTCTTCCCGACATGTTGCATTCGTCTCATTATTTTTGAAATGACGAAATTTCATATCATGTTGAGTACAAATAGCTGGATCGAAAGTCTCTTGAATAGCTATGAAGCTGTAGGTCAATGTTGATTTTACAGAAAAGTGTGATATTCCAAGTAAGACTTTAACTAAATTATTGGTCAGGAAAATAAACTGAATGAAAATCTATTGAGAGGAGAAATACGAGTGTCATAAGAATAAAGAGAAATTCGTTTCAGGAGGTGTATTTATTTCTTTATTTTTCTAAATTTCAATGAAATCAAGAAGAATACGCGACGTATTGTTGTTGCATCTAGCCGTGTTGACTAGATAGATAGAAAGTTCTTTATTTCCAACAGGTATAAGTATATCCACTAACAGAAAATGTTTTAAATGCGACAGAAATGTACATTCAGCAGTATTAGCAGGATTAGATGTTACAAAGAAAATATTACATATTGTAAGTAAACGTCAGATTTATTATAATAAATAATGAAGATGAAATAATGTCACATGAACTACATATCACATTGAAATTATTGCAAGAGGTCGGCTATTGTTGAAAAATACGAGTTCAATCATTTACGAAATTTAATCATGAAATAAAATATTATTTATTCAATATTTCTACTTTTAAACAAATATTTTTGTTGAAATTTCTCATTATTCAGGTAAAACAATTTATTAAATATGAGCGTTGTAATTTTGTTCACACATCGATGCATTCAACCGATGATATTCCTGGAAATAATCTTTACGGTATGCAAGAATATTGAAAATTTGTTGAAACTTTATCTTTGAAAATATGTTTCAACTTTGTCAATAAAATAAAGTGACACAATACATTCATTCAATTTATTTTTGTACAGAGTGTTATTTTTTTTGACCATCCTTTGAAATTTCAAATACCAACCTTAATTTTCATATGATTTTTAAAAAAATATAGAATATTTTGTTCGAAATTTCCAGAAGTTTTGAATTCATGAATGATGAATACTGCACCTTATCAATTTCATCACACTCATATGAATCATCATAGTGCACGCTTTCATTATTAATTTTATTTGATGATCAGTTTTGTCTTTTTTGTGATGTGAGTTTTCCATCATGAGTGAATAATGGAGAGATAGTGTTACTAACATCTGAATACTCAGACGTTATTTATTCAAAAGACACCGGTATTATTGCCTTGGCAAATATTGATGGCCCTTGAACAATCATTGTTGAAAGCAGATACAGAATTCAGGCTCGTATTGTCTCAAGATCACCCACTCAGAAAAGTGCCCTTCAGTTCTACGAACATCGTTCTGAATTGTTTTCCAGCTACGATTATTTTAGAAAAGTTTACGGAATTGTATCATTGAAGTTTTGAGGCAAAATATTCACTAATGAGGAATGTTTCCTTTCTTCAAAATATTTCAACAGTTTGTGTTCAACCACTTAGGTACTTTCATTGAAACGTAGAAAGTCATTTTAATTTTCTCCAGTAGAATTCTGTTGTTAGAGAATTTCAATAATACAGACTGTTTTAAATTAGTGTTTTCAAATTCCACAGTTTCACAGTTGACATTTTATCAATTCGATTTCAAACAGCTATACAGTTCAGACACAAAAATTCTATTTTTACCAACAACGTAACGGGACTAGATAGCATGTCCAGGCAATATCTACTTGTGATGAAAAATTGTGACGTACTCCACGTCCAAGAGATAACCATCTTACGTTCATTCTAAATTCATTTCTATATTTTGGAAACTTTCCAGGGTAACATTCTGAGTTATACTCGTAACGTTCATCCATTAAATGAATAGGATGTCCACTAGATGCATAGGTATATTGCTAAAAAGTGAAATCACATCAAGGCTGATCAGAATATAACCTGGAGGTAATGATTTTTCATTTATAAAATTGGAAAAATCGAAAGAATCCTTAATATGGAATTCATTTTCATAATTATAGGCATCAATGAGAATTTTAGTGACCATTTGGGCAATTTTGCTATTTGGAGCATCAATGGAAGAAATAATGGGTCTCAATTTCATATCAGGTTTATGTACTTTAGGAAGTCCATAATATTTGGGTGATACAGAATTATAAATCATATACATTTTTGCTTCATCTTCTGATATCATTTTAGATTTTGTCAAATCTGTAATGATTTTTTTTGCTCTTTGTTGAATTGTTGAAACAGGATCTCTAATAAGTTCAACATAAGAATCACTATCATTAATAATCTCAAGAGATTTTTCAATATAATCAGATTTTTTCATAATCACTGTCACATTACCTTCATCAGATCTTGTAAGTATCAATTCTGGATGATTTTTCAAAAATTTTTTTGTTTTTTCAAATAGGGAATTAAGATAATTTTTATTATCATGTGGTTTCTGGAAAAAGTTAGTGACAATATTTGTAATTTTTGCTCTGAAAAGATTCTTTTTGCTATCACAAAACCCAGTTATAAGGTTTTCAATATCTGAAAGTAAATTTGGTATATTCACCTCTTTGGTAGTTGGTGGTAAGCTGAAATTGAAACCTAAACGCATTGTTTTCTTCCTCGATGCTAAAAATCATTTTTTGATTCATTTCGTTAATTCCCTTTGATATTTGATCTATTCTTATTCCATTGTTTTGTGACGATGGAATGTACATATCACAAATCAATGGAATAAAAATAGATCAAATAACAAAGGAAATCAACGAAATGAATCAAAAACTGATTTGCGTCATAGAGGAAAAAAACAACTAGAAACTCAATTACCTGAACATAACCATCGGATATAACCACAACAAGACACAATTTCAATTAGCAATATACAGGAAACCTACACAAACAAGCGCCACCATACCCGCAAGTTCAAATCATCCACAATTACATAAAATGGCTGCCTATAACGCATTTATATACAGAATGTTCAGAATATCACTTAGTAATGAAGCCCGGAACAAAGAACGGGAAATCTTATACCAAATAGCGAAAGAGAACGGATACACCCAGAAGACAATGGATAAATTAGAAATTAGAATCAAACAACAAATACAGAACAAGGATCAAACTACTCCAACAGAGAAAACAACACAACGATGGACAGCATTTACGTAAGTAGGTCAACAAACCAAAAAACTAACAAACATCTTCAAACCCCTGAACATCAACATCACATACAAGCCAAACACGAAAATAACACAAAAAATAAACGGCTATGAAAAAGAAAAAGACAGAAACCTAAACGACGTGTACAGCATACAATGCTCGGACTTCAACAAATTCTGTATAGGCCAAACCAAGAAAAAACTGTTCCAAAGGTACGACGAGCACAAAAAGGCATACATAAACCCAATAATATATAAATCAAACTTTCCAACACACCATACTAAACAACCTAGAGAAGATCCAACACAAAGAATATTACCTGGTGTAACCCAAATACAGACAAATTTACCTAATGTATCTGAAGTACCTAGGCGGTCCTCGATTGAAGACAAAATGTGACTGTCCAACGTCTTCAATTCAATCGTGATGGAGCCCAGCTCCCTTACTTTTTCGGCTGATATTTGTCGAAGAAGGACAAATGGGTTCATAACTGAGGGGATGGCAGTATGAAGTCCTCAGACATCAGTACCGCCCTTCACGGGGTTTCCCTACCTGGCTGGGGTGGGATTGATGAAAAAGCTATTCGTCCGATAACGGGGGACATGAGAGCCTCATTCGACAGAGTGTCGGGGCCTTCTATATCGAAAGGGATCGTCTACAGCATAGTCTATAGCTTCCCTATCTAATGGATTAACAGACAAAATGTGAAAAACCAAGAAAAGTACCTAATAGAAATAACTGCGTAAACGCAAGTGAGATATAAGTGGAACCACCTATTGGTGTGACACCCAAGTCAACTTGCCAAGTTGTTATGTCAGTGTTGGTGGTTTGACCAATCAACCGACAACTGCGGTGGCAAACATTTGGGAAAATAACCTGAAATGTCAGTAAAAAACGGATCCACATGTTTCTCGAAATGATATGAAATCGAGAAAGGTTAATGTAGTTCAAGGTGCAGGAAAATAATTCAATGAAAATCAAAAGATGAATATTTAAGTACCATTCTGATCATTCCCATATTGATTTCAATTTAAGAGCCTTCGGAAGACAGCTGTTTCAGACTATTGTGTCTCTTGAAGAATCTATTTATTGTTGAAATCATCGATGGAGATTGGGAGATTTTTTCAACATTTTTCAAATCCAAGATTGATGTATTTTCCCTTTAAATGGTCATGGTACACTAAGGAACTATTGATAATTTACTAACTCACACTTGTTCTCTATGAAATCAGAACACGGACTGAGAATATAGGAATAAATTCATATATAGACTTTTCTGAAACAAATTGTATCAACGTTTTCAGGATGTTATGTATGAGAGGTATCGACCAGTAACTATGTGTTTTTCTTTTTCGATACGAAAAGACGTGAATATAGTTTAAAGAAATCTCTTCAAAATCTGTTTTTCCGTTGAACACTTTGTTCAATTTCCATTGTGAACATAGTTGATTTTTCAAAACATTTTCAAAAAAGAATTCGGAATAACATGATTTCGTTTCCAGATATCAAAACTATCACATATTTACACCACACTTCAGGACACTTGCTGACTGAATTGTTTTTATTTTTCTCTGATGACGGGGACATTTTTGGTTTCGAAACATTGATACGAGTAGAAAATACTCAGGAATGTGAATCGAGATGCCTGTATAGAGTTAACCTCCACAATGTTTTACACGAGTATGATAGTATCGTAGAAGGTGAGAATCCCTAAACAGGTCCAATACAACAGTGATTTGGTTTGGTGAAATATTTCATACAACTGTAATTGACTGGAATAGAGTATCCCTGTTCCTGCGGAAGTTTCATTCAAAATGTTTCATTTAGAACGTTTGTTATTGTTAGTTTCGTTCATTCAATTTTATAGTATGTTTGTGTCAATTTTCCTGTTTAACCCTGTATAAAAGACAATTGACACTGTGATTTGTGAATAAAAAGGTATTGTTGACGGCACGAAAAAAGTATCCTCCCATTTCTATGTATATCAAACAGAACCAAAGTCTTGACCAAGTTGAAAAGTAAAACCAAGTTAGATACATAAGTGGTCTTTCGAGTTTTCATTAAGAACAACCCTGTGTCTACTTCACGTTCAGTACCTCTAAGAACAACGGCAGTCAAATTCATGACACATCTAAAACCATAAATTTGCAAAATATGGAAAAACTAGAAGTCCCAGCAGAATTTGAAAGTAGTAACGAAGAAATACTTTCAGAAATATCAGTTGAAGTTCCAGAAAGTAGCAAAGTTTCAAGTAGTGAATCTATTCGACGCAGACAGTTGGAAATTGAACTTTATAAGGAGACGTCTAGTAGACATTGAAAAACGTCTAATAAAAAAAAACTATGTTCAGACAAGCTGAGCTTGAAAGCTGTGGTGTATCCACTTATTCAAATCAAGACGAAGAAACGAAATCACAAACTAATAATTCATAATTCATTAAAAATTGGGTGTAATCAACAAACTTTAACATGGAGAAAATACAACTCCACTATTTCTTTCTCTCACGAAGATATGACGAAAGACCATAAGTTGAACAAGTTCATGGACAGACAATTGTTCAGCAAGGAACTTCCAATATTTTCTGAACAAGCTGGAGACTGCATTGATTTCGTTAATCAGTTCAGAGAAACAACAAAACTTGTGGATTTTCCTATGCAGAAAATATTGTGCGACTTCAGAAATGTCTAAAAATTAAAGCCAGATAATCTGTTAACGCCTATCTCAGTTTTACTCAAGAAGTCGACAAAATCATCAATTCAGTGGAAAAACGATTCGATAGACCCGATATGATTATAGAAGACCTAATAGATTGTGTGAGGAGGATTCCCGACTTGAGAGAAGAAAGACTAGACAACATATCAGACTTTTCCAATAAAATTCAAAATATGGCAGTTACTGTGCAAAGTTTAAAATGTGACAAATATTTGTTGAATCCAAACCTTTCGAACGACGCAGTGATCAAATTGAGCATAAATTCAAAAATAGAATTGGGAAAACGTCTCAAAAAGTCTGTCACAATTGTAGAATTTTCTCTTTGGCTTGAAGAAATAAGTGAGGCCATAATGTACGTTTTTCCTGAAAGAGAACTGGATAAAAGGAAATATGTCTGTACTACATTCAGTCAACCAAAAAAAACCGAAATTCTGGTGTGAATTTTGCGAGAAACACGGACATAAAGTAGAAAAGTGCCACAACTTCATGAAATAAGAATTTGAGAAAAGTTAGGACTGGGTTAAAGAAAAAGTATGTTTCAGTTGTTTAGGAACATTACATCACACAAAACTTGGTAAAAGCAAGAAAACATGTGATGTTAATGGCTGCCTGTACAAACATCATCCTTTTTTACATAAAGAACCTGAAACAGCACTGGAAAATACCGAAGAGTAAGTCCGCCATCATTCCACCAGGATCAAGGAGTCTGAAGTTATATTGAGATTAACTCTTGTAGAATTAACTGACCCCAAAGGTGAAATCAACACCTATGCTCTTCTTGATGAAGGTTCTACGGTGACCATGGTTGATGCTGTATTGGCTGAGAAATTAGGTGCTACTGGACCAACAGAAAGTTTGAAACTCAGTTGGACAAATTCTATTACCTGTGAAGAACTCCACTCAAAGAAGATTTGTTTGAAGATAAGAGGAAAGAACGAAGATACTGAGTACGATTTGAATATTGTTAGAACTATCCAGAACTCATCTCTTCCTGTACATTCAATGAACTCTAAAAGTCTATCTAAGGAATGGAATCATCTTTGATAAGTAAATATTGAATCTATGCATTGTGTGAAACCACAAATTTTTATCGGACAGGACAACATTGATCTCATCATTGCTAGAGAAGTCCACGAAGCAGGAAAAACCAACCTATTTTATCTAGATCGAAGTTGGGATGGGTTGTGCATGGAAACA
>WOGO01001194.1:0-18425 GCA_015342085.1 Leptinotarsa defecta | reverse complement strand
ATTGTTCAAGAGAACAATAAGTTTCCATACGGAATGACAACACTCGAAACGTTAGTAATAATTTTTCAGTCGACCCTTCCAATGATCGTTTCAATGCCACCAGAGAACCAGTTCGTTAGCATACCCGTTCTCCAGACATAACACCCATTCATTTTTATTTCTGGAGATTTTTGAAGACCAAGATAAATGAAAATCGGTGAGGTAGCTTGGATGGTCTTACCGTTTTGAGAGCTACAAGAAAAGTTTTGGACAGAAGGAGATGTATTCGAACATTCAATATACTTTCCAACAATAATTCGAACAATTTAACCGAAACATATTGTTTTGTTTCAATTATGAATTTGATTGGAAACTTGTCGAAAAGTGAGAAAGGCGCATAACTCTGTTATTTCTGGTTTTAGTAAAAATTTCATAATAACATTCCAACTTTAAAAAAGATTTAGCAATCGAATAAGTCAGGAATGAAATAATCTGAAAGGATTGTTTCATTTTGACAAATACATACATACATTGAAAAAGTTCGATGCTCAATTTTTTTTTCTTTTAGTGAAGAAGTGCCGATTCTAGATTTGTTTTCGCAAATAAGAGTAGATGCTCTTTAAAATATATACAAATATAAAAATTTATATAAACTAAAACGATATTCGAAAAATACAATAATCATAATATTGAAAGCATAAAATATGTTTATCATTTTAAAAAGTATTATACTGGATAAAATGAAATGACAATGAAATCTCAAAAGAATTTTGATCAGCATGTACCTTTTCAGTACCGTGTTAGGAATCACACGTTAAAAGGTAAGACCTCGTTAGTCCTTAGGTCGCACAAGTTTCTCAACTTCTGAGAGTTGTCGTTCGTATGGGGCGACAGCTGATTAACGGAAAAACAGATTTCAAACAGATTTTTAAACAGATCATATTCATACAGAAAGGACGGTTGTGGGATATCGTACACCCTCCATTTGGTGTTCGAAGTATTCTTCAGTGCTATAAAATGCATTTCTATTAAAAAAACTTTGGGACTTCGATTGCAATCGATAAGACATTGTCTGACACCTTCAAAAATACCTGGAGTATTCCTTATGACATTGCAATTAGTCAATTCCCAAGTCATTCACCTCTACAGGAGTTTCACAAACAAGAGATATCAACGACTGTGGACTTACCAATTTTGAGGTACTGCATGTTCAATCTAACGACTAGGGTAGGTGATGTGGATTAACCCTGTCGAATATGAGAACTTTTTTTGACAAAATGGATTAATGACCTCGAATAAAGTCTGTATAGGATCTACCTGTTGATCTTACTGGTGAAAAAATGGATCAATTAGGTAGTCCCCAATAATTCCTTTCCAAATATTCATCAATACTTGTTTTTCTCATGACTTGGTGATTTTTGAGACTATCTCCTATAAATTACCTAAACCTCTACCAGAGGTACCTCTTCAATTATGATCACCTGAAGCATATTACCTCCAGTTGGTTTATTAGAATGTTTGAATTTTCAGGTTCATTAATTTCTATTGCTTGCAAATGATTCAGTTTCAAACCTTCATTTTCTATGTGTAAAATTTCAAACTCTTCGTTAAAGATATGATTTTCTTCTAAAATGTGATTTGAATATGTTGAACTTGTTTTCATATTTACATAGCTCATATGATGTTCCTGGATTTGATTCCTTAATGTTCTGCCAGTTTGACCAATACTCAGGACACGTTTCACACATCAATTTATATACTGCTGATTTCTCGAATGTGGATGTTTTATCTTTATCATTTTCAACTAACTTTCCTAACGTATCACTTATTCTATGTGCAATTTTAATATCTCGTTTCCTCAAAAATCAAGTCCCTTTTTTCGTTGATTGCCCAAAATACGTTAAAGCTCTATAATTTTGATTATCTCACTTTCAATAGGAAAAACACCTCGAACCGCTTTTGCGTAGACTTTTTTGACAGTATTTTGGTTAATAATTGGGCTTTAAACCCATTGTTTACTGCAATTTTTTTGATGATATTGAATACTTTATTGAAATTATCTATTGAAAACGAGAGGTGTAGTTTATGATATTAGTATGAATCTTCATCAAGTAACGGCCCAATGAATCAGAATATTAGTTGCCTTAGTCAAATTCAATCAATAGCTCGAAATAGAAGGTGTGAAAGAGTACGAACTGAAGTTGAGATGAATGGGCGACCTGTTTTTTGGAAGTTAATGAAAAATCAATTATTTTCCATATTCATTATATGCAATAGAGTGAGTGACTTAAATTTTTTTCTCGAGAACGCCACTAGGTATAAAAAACAGGATATCATAATGTAGTAATTTCCATTGCCACATCTGAAGAAAATGAGAAATCACAAAACAAGGCAGTACCTTATTTTCTTTCTCAATATCATATGTTGCGTTATCCATTGAGACACTATTAGACCTTTTTCGATTGATGACATTTATTTTGTAGAAATTCATAATGAGTATGAAATGAAGAAACTATTCGTTACGAACGGTTTCGGTTTATTGGACCATTTTCAAGTAAGTAACTGAAAGTCTTGGAAATGGTCTAATAATCAAAACTGGTCGTAATGAATGATCAACTCAGTAGAAATTAGACAAAAGTTATTTACTCCATTCTATAGTCACTATCAGACCTGATAATTTCAATCTAGTGAGTACTGAATAAGCGAATCATTGCTTCAAATATCTGTACCAAATTTTAAACAGATCGGTTCAAAGATATTCATAATATTCAATAAAAACATCCGTTTTTCTCAACTTCAACGCCCTGTATCTCAGAAAGTAAGCAACTCTAGGCATATGTTCATAGTAACTTTTTTTCAGAACACAACCTCGTAAATCAACTTCTGAAGTTTTGTACCGTATTCATGAAACACATTGTATATTGGCCCAATTGGATTCGTCATTACGGAATTCCATCTTTCACGTACCTACCTTTTTCACTGTTGGAGTAATAAAATAAATGGTGAAACTCAATTCTCGAGGCGCCGAAAGTTACCATAAAATATTCTTCCATATCGTTAATTAAATACATTTTCAGCCGATGTGGAATTCCATTAGGTTATTAAGTCGAAAATCAATGAAGACTGTTTTATCTGCGTTTCGCAGCACATGAACATCTATGACATAAAATTCATGAGCACAGAAACTCCGCGAGAAAGTTGTATTCAGAAACTCCTTCTCGACATGTTTCCCAGTTGTTTTCTCCTGAACCGAAACGAGAATATTAAATTGTAAAGTTGTACAGAAAAAGTATTTCGTCGGCGACGAAGTTTCAGATTTAATAAAAAAGTTTTCGTGTCGGAAACAACTTCATGAGAATATGAAATAAAAATTGGTTTGTATCCGGTTTATATTCAATATTGGCAAGTAGTTCATAAAATTCTCCTGGGAAAGTTAATGAAAATAAGTTTTTCGTAGTTCCGAATGGTATGTTCAGTGATTCGAGATAACTCACTTGAATTGATACAGATTCAATTTCAAGCATGACTGGAAATGTGAGTGGCGAAATGAAAACAATATTTTGAATCAGTAACAAAGTGAAAGTTCATATTGAAGCCGAAAATAAATTCACAGAATAATATATCTTAGTGGCCTGACTACTACCTGTTAGTAGTACTCAACCACACCGGTTAGTATTATATAACTATTACCTGGTATTGATCCTATGCTAAACTACCTGTTTTTAATACCTCTAATTTGTTATGTATTTTCTCTATATTAGTGATCATCTCAAATATTTATCGTTTTTTTATTTAAAATTATCACGTATAAGACCAAACAAAGGACTGTTCGGAATGTTACCTTTGTCGCTATTCATAGAACTCATTCCGCATTTTTCGATTTCCAAGCTTTCGAAAGCATCCAGAAACCTGTTGTCATGCACCGATTCTGACAATTTTGAACATTTCTAACTTATTCAATGGTCGTTCTCTTCGGCATGTTGAGCGACACTAGATTCCTCCGGTCTATGCTAATGTAGTTTATTTGGTTTGACCAACATATTCCTTATTACGTAATAAATTGAAAATAACGAAGAAATACCATTCTGGAATGTACTAGTTATTGAAAATATCGATACGAGTCTAGAGCAGGGGTCTCCAAACAACGGCCCGCGGGCCAAATCCGGCCCGCCAGTATCATCAATCCGGCCCGCGACAGCCAATGATTTACTGTCATCAATCTGGCCCGCGCCGCCAATGATTACCTAATTGTTGTTACTATTGCTGTGATAAGTTGAAGAAAAAAACACAGTTCTATTTTTTTTTGGAACGTTCTGCATTCACTGTCGATTTTTCGCTTCTTTTCCATACTAACAAATCACACATAAAAACAATAAGTCAAATCAAAGTACTTTTATTGACGGGTGTTACTTTATTTCACAATAGACAGTTTCGCTTCCTTCGCATTTCCTAAGCAGACTAACTCGCAGTTGCGCCGCTAGCCTTTTTATATGCAATTATTACTGCCATCTCGAGGTGATCGGAATACACTAGCTAAAACCAGAATTTTCTCGAACCAACGCGGTAATTCCAAATATTTAATTACGCCTGATGCCACCAAGGTGGTAGCTGAAAAAGATCATAGGTATATGGTTATGCATCGATACCAAAATCCATTCGTCCCAATGGAAGAGCCCAGGAGAGCCAAGACAAAAAAAACACGCCAAGTTCGGTTAGATGTCAAGGTTTTGCTCACTGTTTTCTTCGATTGCCATGATGTAGTTCATCAGAAGTTCTTGACACATAGTCGTACGGTCAATAAGGAGTATTATCTTAGGGTAATGCACCGCTTGCGTGAAGCAATACGTGGCTTTTGCATCACGATAATGCACCTGCTCACTCGTCATTGCTTGTTCGTTGTTTTTTGACTAAAAACAACACCGTATTCATGCCACAGCCACCGTGTTCACTAGATATGCCCCCCTGTGACTTTTTCCTGCTCCCAAGATTGAAGAGACCCATGAAAGGACGACAATTTGCGACGATTGAGGAGATAAAAACCGAATCGCTGAGAAAGCTCAGTGACTAATCAGAACTGCTTCGGAAATTGGAAGAAACGCTGGCACAAATGAAGGGGATCACTTCGAAGGGGAAACAATAGAAACTGATGAATAAATGAATATTTTTTGGGAAAAATTAAAATTCACTCTATTTTTTGAACAAACGACGTAGTATGGAAGCATCATGATATAATAATATTTAAAGTCTACACCAGGGAATGGCAAATTTCCGTCAGAAACCAACTATTTCCCGGTGGAAATCACGATGGATATTGGAATTTTCTCATAAATTTCGTCCTTGCAAACCCTTAAGATTAGGCAGCATCATCGTCTGATATCCCCGATTTCATTGATTCAGAGTGAAAATTCAGTGGGAATATTTGAGATATTAGAAGGGTGTGTTGTTTTGTGATTCCAGTTTATGCTGCTGGAATCATCTAGTGATTTGGCCTTTGAGAAAATTTGCACAAATATTATTCGGAATGAATACTATCCACTACAATATTGACCAGAGTTATTTTCCAACATATTTTGCAAAATCCTAAAGTGTAGGAAAGCTACTAGAAGTTGATCTTTTGATTTAAATAATTTTAATGTCATCTGCACTCACCTTACCAACACCCTTGTATGACTCATAAAGGAAAACTAAAAAGTTACCTGACATTTTCACAAAACGTAGAATGTATTTTTTCAAAGGTAATTCATCTGCATTCACACACAATGAAGTTTTGATGAATTGAGCATAATGTTAGTTCTTGCTCTGAGAGGTCTAAAAATGGACTGACATCGTGAAACTGGCCGTGGTACATTTGAGTTAATTTGTTCAAGAATTTTATGACAGTCAACTCTCTCATTCACTAATTTGAATATAAATATGAGCGACGCACATTTTCTGCGATGCTTTAAACTAAAAAGTTCCAAACGTGCATATATGACATCATTACTGATACCTCTCTCAGGGTAAGAATCCTCTATTCTGAAATTTACAAAATTTTTATTTGAACTTTTTCAATAGCTATGGTACGAATCTCATAGAATGGACTCCGGACGATACTTGCGTATTCTATCTTCGAACAATGAAACATGAAACCATCAGCTCTCAAAGATTCTGAAACTTTTTGTGAAATATGTCTAACAAATATCAATTTATGGTCGAATATTACCCCTAGGTTTTCGATCTCATTACATCTCAACAGATCTGAATCCTGTATAACATATGGAAATGTATAAACCTCTTTTTTTCGACTGTAACTCACTACTATACATTTCTCAACACTGAGTTTCAATTTATTACTGCTGCACCAAGCAACAAGAAATTCTGATCGAGATTGAAGATTTACACAGTCACCTACTTCCTCAGTTATAGAAAATAATTTCAAGTCATACGCGAAGCATTACCGCTCACAAGCAAAATTTTCACATAAATCATTGATAAACAATAAAAACAAAAGAGGACCTAGTATGGAGCCCTGAAGCACACCAGAAGAAGCTATATATATGTTCTAGATTTATAATCGTTACAGGACACGAATTGTTTTCTACATGTCAGCCAGGGTTGCATAAGCTGACAGGCAGTATTCGAAAACCGAAACCAATTACTTTATTGAGCAAGACACGATGATCAATTTTATCAAATGATTTAGAGAAATCCGTGTATATAACATCAACTTGGCCATTGTTATCTGATGCTTCGGAAATAAATTGAGTAATAATGACAGTTGAACGATTAGTAACAAATCTATGTTGATGTTGAGATAGTTACCGTTGAACAGAAGCATATATGCGATTATATAAAATTATCTCAAAAATTTTAAAAAACATACATAAAATAGATATGGGTCTGTAATTCTCTATAAATGCTTTTTTACCGTATACATGTATACAGGACGAAGGTACTTTAGCTAATTTCCAAATATCTGGAAATGTTCCAGATATCAGACATGAAATAAATATTCTTGTTAAAGGTTTTGCTAATGCCCCTGCACAATCTTTCAACAAACATGATGGAATCATATCTGGATCTGATGTCAGTTTGTCCTTCAGTTTTTTAGTTGCAGACATAACCTCATTTTCTTGAATGGGAAAAAATGAATATGAACATTGTTGTTCACTGTACCAACTGACAAAAATACTAAAGGCATCAACAATATCTTGAGGATTCTCGAGTTTGTTTCCTAAGTAGGTTACTGATCTTGGTATTCTTGTGCTGTTATTCTTAGAATCTGCCGGGATCTCTAGACAACATTGTTTGCATGTTAACAAGTTTGTTATCGTAAGCGGTTTTTATTTAGCTTTTAATCATAGCACGCAAACGTTGGAATTCAAATCTATCCTCAATATATCCTGAATTTTTTTCTAAATTTAGCCTTCTGTTTAATGTTTTTCATGATATCAGAATGAAACCATTTAGGATAAACATGATGTAAGGTGGAATATCAAAAAACAGCAAGACCTCCATAAAGAATGTCTATTAAAGAATACTTCCAACGTATTTCAATGTCTTATTCAATTGTAGCTACGTCGCTGAGAAACTCAAACTAGGAATGCCAGTCGACCCAGAGGAATTCGAAGAGGTGACAATCTACTTCTCGGACATAGTGGGATTCACGACGATATCTGCCCACTCGACGCCATTCCAAGTTGTCGATCTGTTGAATGACCTCTACACTTGCTTCGACGCCACCATCAACGCATACAATGTATACAAAGTGGAAACCATCGGGGACGCTTACATGGTCGTCGGGGGACTGCCGGTCAGGATCCCGGATCATGCCGAACAGGTGAGTTTAGTTCAACGTCATGCTTATGTGAATGGATGTACTTTTAGGAATCATGGTTTTTTGTAATACAAAGAGAAAAGTCATTGTGAAGTAATGTAATGAAAAATGATAATGAAACTTTCTATGTTTTTACCACGTTCATTCGTAAGTATCGTTACTGTAGTTTTGTCATATAACCTGCATTAACGATAGTTACAAATAAAAGTGGTAAAAAACATAGAAACTTTCATTTCTTATTTTTGGTGATGATCTCCCACAACATAGTAACGGCTACATCAATCAATCAATTCAAGTAATGTAATTCCAGTGTTCATCTGACTATATCTATGCATTTATTTATTCGTACTACAAAAATAATACATATAAATTGAATAAAGCATGAAATTTTGGTATTTCATAAGAACACAAGAGGACCCCTTCACTTTCATAAGTCATAAAAAAGTGTAGTATTCCACTCGATTGTTGAATAAAATACTATCGCAATTGACTTGGTTATATTTATCATTATGAAATCAATTATTGTATAGTAATGAATTTGGAAATTCTTCAGTGAAGATTTTATACAAGGTCTTCCAAACTCTGTTGGGGCAACGTACCGCGCGCTTCTCCCATTTTACGTCCTACCGAGTAGACTACTCGCAATGTGGTGGATGAATTTGAGTTTACTGGTTCAGTGAACGATCGACCAACATCCGTAGGTCGACCAAACGCAATATCTGCCGAAAACATCTCCGCTGTCTGCGAGAATGTATAGGAGAATCCGATGCAATTGATTTCTCACTAATACTTGACTTTTCGCAGACCACAACTTGGTGAATTTTGCGTACAAAATTCAACGAACTCAGAAACTGAAGGTGAACGACCATAAATGAATGGGCTCTGGAGCGGTTGGAATTTGACCCTAATTTTCACCGAAAAATCATCTTCAGCGATTAGGCCCATTTCTGGATGAATGGGTATGCGAACAAACAAAATTGTCGAATTTGGGATAATATCAAGCCACATGAGATTCAAGAGCGTCCAATGTATCCCGAAAAATTCACTGTTTGGTGTGGATTTTGGGATTGCGGCGTCATCGATCCACATTTCTTTGAGAGCGACGTTGGCCAAGCCATCACTGTCAACGACGAGCACTATAGGTCGATGATTATCATCTTCTCTTGGTCTTATTTAGATGAGCTGGACACCAACAACATGATGGTTTCAATAGAACGACGCTATATGCCACCCAGCTCATGCCACATTAAATATTCTGAATGAGCGATTTGAAGAAGCTATTGTATAACGAAATACGTGTTGCGGTTTTGTAAACTGTATACTATCACATACATCAGTATTATCATGTGTGACAGTATACATCAGTATTACCATATGTGATAAAAAATTATCAGCTCAATATTTAACCCAATTCATATCATCAGTATTTTCTGCAATACCTCATTTCAATATTTGTCACATAATCAGATTTATAAATCGCCAATGAGATTCGTCGATTTAGCAATTGTATGTGTAATCACTTATGACAGAACACATTTTTTTTCTATAAATTTTGATAATATTTTCCAGGCTATTTGTACCCGTTTTTGTCAAAGTTTAGTCCTCAATTTCAGTACTTCTCTCCAAAAATGGTTTCTTTGTCATAACCCTGTCTAAGGTTTGTGTTTAATAAAGCCTACAAAATACAAATAAGACAGTCAGATGCTACAAATGTAATAATACGCTTATTTACAGACGTCTCAAAAACCAAAGAAGGCGCAGGATGTAAAGTGTACTTCAGATCACTAAGCCTAAGGATTGAGTGGGGAATGGAAAAAAATACCAGCATGGTCCAAACAGAACTGGCTGGTATCTCAATCGCCACAAAAGAAATGGAGGAAAGGAATTTCTGGCAAAAATATAACAATCTGCACTGATAGCAGATAAGCTCTATTAGCCTTAAACAGACAACGTGGTACCTCAGGGCTAGTACTAGAGTGCCACCAAGATTTAGCTAAAGCCTCGGTAGATAATAACATTATCCTGAGGTGGATTAAAGAGCACGACAGAAGTAAATGTAACCGCATTGCCGATTCTTTAGCCAAGGATGCGGCTGGACTGAAAATTTCAGACCCAGTGTTGCGGAACTAGCCAAACGTCACCCCCATTCTTAATTCCTAAAGAGATGGGATGAAATCAAAGGATGAAATCTCGCCAGGATCACCCTGGGCGACCTTGGGAAGCGGGCGCCGAAGAAATATCTGGCAATAACCAGGAGGAATCTACGCTCACCAGTAGGATTTCTGACTGGTCACTGTCAACTAAGAAAACACCTCCATAATATGGGACTAGTGGACACACCTCTATGCGGGATGTGTGAACAGGAAGATGAAACTATCAGGCATGTCCTATGCAAATGTCCGGAGTTATCGTCAATAAGAGAGTGTGTGTTCGGCGAGTCTTGGCCTGCTGATATAAAGGAGATGTCTCCCGGAGACCTGTCCACCTTCCTGGAAAGGACAGGATGGACGATGATCTAGGAGGACAACTCCTCAGGAGATACAGATACAGAACCCTTTCTAATAATGTAAGGAAGTAATGTTTATGATTTATTTTTGTATGACCCAGTCAGTCTAAAGATGTCTTAGAAAACATATTTCATTATAAACAGTTGAATCAACTGTTTTCAGGTACCTGTAATAAAAATGTTACTTGAATAATCATTGCCAATACTAGATATAATAAGTATTTGTCTTCTATAATATATCACGATTACCATTTTGGGATTTTTGTACTACTTATTTATTTTCAATAATTGTAACAAATTCATCTCCCTTCCTTAAACATGCGACAAAAATTTAACCCTTTAGTGCATATTTTCTTTTTATCGAACATGCCTATATATACATTACACCACCTCATGACGGCGAAGATACTGATTTTGATGGTGATCTATCACATGATGATCATGAAGGATATATTTTTCACCTGGGACCAGCTAAGTTGCAGTTGAAAAGCGAGTTTGTTCCTCCAATCTGAGAGATAGTAATGATGCAGATTATAATTTGGATGATGATATACCTTTGGCAAAGTTATTTCCGAATGTTGCAGCAGATAGACCAACGGAGGATAATCCACCTTCCACTTCAAATAAAAAAAAGGAGTTTTGACCAATGAAGTACACATTTTCAACATATAACAAGAGTGCAACGAAAAAAAGCCACCAGAAGAAGTATATAGCAAAGTTTCCCCATTACCCACTTAGAAAGCAACAAAAAGACATGTGTAAGAAAAAACGAGGTGAATATTCCTTTTCAAGTAGTGAGAAAGTAGTTGTCTTTCAATGGAAGGACAATGAAGTTGTCACTGCGGCCTCGACTTCAAGAGTGTCACTTGCTACTCCAGGGAAAGCAGATCGAAAATATTCGATAATTATAATAAAAGCATGGGAGGAGTGGATAAATTGGATGGGTTAGTAGCGAATTATAGAACAAGAATGAGGCAGCGAAAATAGTGGTGGCCAGTTTTTTCATACTTATTTGATGTATCGGTTGTCAATGCCTGGCTGCTATTCCGTAAAATTTATCCCTCCCATGAATTGTCGTCTGCTCTGCTGAACTTCAGGAGATATTTGGCTCTGAATCTTTTGAAGACTCACGGCCAAGCATCAAAATGAAGACAAATCACTCCACCACCACTCGCCAATGTCAGGTTTGATAAAATCAACCATCTGCCACAGTTATCAAAAAGGAAAGAAGATGTGCTGACTGTGGAAAAAAGGCAAAATTAATGTGCATGAAATGTTCTTGACCCGAAAGAGTGTTTTCTGAAGTATCATACTCCACGGAGATGGATATTATTTTTGTTGCTTCCATTTACCTATATTGATCTGTAAGCATGACGTTCGATAAATCGAACACTCTGTATTTTTTCAAATAGAAAAATTATTGAAAACATTTTTCCACAAAAGTTATTTGATTTCCTCCCAACATACGATTTCCACTGAAAAAACTAGCGTTTTCAAAAATTCATAACCTTATGCACTAATGGGTTACACTTCGAATATAATGTTACGTTTTCCCCGTGGGTTCGATAATAATTACAACACCAGTACTTCAACTGAAACTTCAGACTAATATTCAAATGACTGTCGCCATCTTAGATAACTTCGTACCGCTCTTTCAATTAAACTTTTTCAATCTGTGTACTGGTAGTGTTTATTAATGTGTATGTGTAAGTATCTTGAAGCAACGCGACATATAGAGCAATCGCTAAGCGCAAATCGAGTTGAGCACGATCTTGGCCAAGTCACAATCGATTTGCGGCGGCCGGCTTTATTTTTATTAAAGCATGATTCACAACAATATTCTATCATATTCTCGTTTTACTGCCCCCTGGTAACGTCGTTGAAAGTCCATCACATCCTGGTGAGAACGTTCTCCTTGTTCCTCTGAGTAGACACTCCTATTGTCTTTGAATTCATCCAGGTGAGAATGTAGCTTATAAAGTTTATGGAACAGTCTGCAGCCCATAATTTCAAAACTTTTAAGCATAGTTTCAATCAATTCTTTATGATTGTCAGCTCTGTTGCTTCAAAGAAAACCAGCCACTACTGCTTTAGGACTTTCCCAGGCTGGTGTTTCCGAACATTGGGGAATTCTGTGAAGTCATTACTCTTCATCAATCGTTTTATTTGTGGTTCAACAAAAATACTTTGATCTTAGCGTCAGATAATTTGGGAAATAATAGCTTCAAATATTCTAAAGCTTCAGAATTTGGATCCAGAGCTGTTACATTTGTTTCATTAGGCCTAATTTTATATGTAACAGCAGCATAAATATATTTTAGGCTCTACAACTGTTTTCGACTTTACATTATGTTTTCCGATCTTAAACAAATCAGTTACGTTATTGAAGTACCAAATTCCGGCTTCGGTCGTGAAAAAACATGAATAAATTTTAGTTCGTGTACTTACAAAAATAACAGTGTTGCATATGATCACTAGGTTCCCTCCAAAGTCGTGGCACACCAAACTTCATGTGTCGTTTTTCTCTCCTGGACATCAGGCTAGAAATAACAAAATCACAACTGGTATGATTTAAGTTTGGTTGGCATTTGAAAAATTTTAAATTTCAGTTTCCTACCTTCCAATGTATTAGTAACGCAAGTAACGTTACCCAATTTTTATCATGATTGATTTTCAGGCCAAATATATTTCTTACTCCGCAGTTTGATAAATTCCCGTAATACACTATCTTGATGCCATTTTCTCTAATTCAATAATAAACACAGACGGTTATTTCAGCTGTAATAAACAAGTAAATACTCACTAATGGGCCCTTGATACATAATATTCAATTAACTATTGGGTAACAGTACTGCCACCTGTTGCTTATTAAATCAGTTAAAATCTTTGAAACTTACTTATCAACATAAATCAGACGAAAGCAAACTTTAAAAGGTAAATATGGAAATTTCAATGTCTGGAATCTGAATTTAAGCATTAACCCTTTCGAGCCTGTCGGTATACATGAGTACCGGCATGAATCATGCAAAGACTACAGGCAAATATTCATATTTCATATGGTTTCTATACGTACCGGTGCGTCTCCTACCGTCCTATGTAACTGTGATGCGCGGAATTTTATTCCAGGTTATGTAGTAGTCGTTCATTTGAGCCGGGTCACGTTTTGCCCTCCGTTTTCAGTTAACTTTTACGGAAAAGAGTGACATAAATTGCGCGAATTGTGTGTGTGGATTTAGTTAAGGGTAAGTTTCAAAATATTACTACAAAATATGATGCGAAATACTGCTGGAAATAACAAAAAAACACCTGTTTTCTACACTGGTACACATATGTACCAGTAGTCCGTAAGTGCACTAGATGTTGGTACATGTATGTACCGATAGTCTTCTGTATTGACTGTTTCCCTTTTTGTTTCAATGTCCAGAAAAAAAATTATGTATGGATGAGTTGGACCACATCGCTGAACATTTATCAGAAGTTTCAAGTTTATCCGACTTTTCGTCAGGCAGTAGCGATTTATGGGAGCCATCATCTGCAGTAAATTCGGGCCAAGATAACGAGTCATTGTGCAGCAATGATGATATGGAATCTCAGCAAGTCGAAAGCTTGGAAGAAATAATTGAAAGTGAATTACTGGATGGAGAAACTGTTCATGGAGAAGAGTCTGGCGATTCAAAAAATCGTAGAATTATATGGTCTGATGTGACACCAGACTTTGTTCCAAGAAAAAGTGTTCCACTTTCACGAGAGTGTTCTTTATCTTCGGAATTTCACAAAGACATGAGCCCTATTGATGTATTTCATAAAATTTTTCCTCGCTCGCTTTATATGTATATTGCACAGTGCACCAATGCCCGACTGAATATCCTGCGAAATGCTAAGGGAAATAACAAAAAACGGATTTTAGATACTGATGTAGGTGAAATACAGATTGTGATTGGCTCAGTTCTCATTATGTCGTATAATAGATTTCCATCAATTGCACATTATTGGTCAAAACATCCATCAATGGGAAATATAACTATAAAAACGCTATTTCGAGGGATAAATTCAAACTTATTTCGTCAAAATTATATTTTGCTCCTCCAGAAAAGCCGACCGACTGCTCTAAAACTTATTATATTGGTGACATCGTTCAATGCTTGAAAAACACGTTTCAAAAATCACGACAGGACAGCAATTTCCAAAGCATTGATGAATCGATGACTAAATTCAAGGGGCGGTCATCCCTCAAACAATACATGCCCCTCAAACCAACAAAGCGAGGAATAAAAATGTGGCTCCGTTGTGACTCAGAAACGGGCTATACGTACGATTTCAACATTTATGCGGGTAAAGAAGAAGGCAACCAAGTTGGTACTTTAGGAGAAAGAGTAGTCAATACGCTTGCAAATACCATACAAGAGGTCGATGTTACACTTTGCTTTGATCGTTTCTTCACCTCTGTTGACTTACTCCATTCAACAAACTATGCAGCAATTGGTACCTGTATTGCTACTAGAAAAAATATTCCGAAACTACCCGAAAAACTGAAAAAGGGTCAATCAGTTTTCAAATGCACCAAGGAGGGTGTAATTTTTGCAAAATGGCAGGATACTAAAGATGTTCTGGTTCTTAGCAATTGCCATACGAATAAAATTGTATCGCTAAATAAGAAAAACAAAGATGGTACAAGATCTCCTATAGAATGTCCAGATATGATTGCCTTCTATCGGGATCACATGGGAGGAGTCGACCGGGCAGACCAAATGGCGGGATTGTATGAATTTGACAGAAAATCAAAAAAATGGTGGATCAAAGTTTTTTTCAGGCCTTTGATGATGTCAGCTGTAAATGCCTGGATAATTTACAAAGAATTATCAGAAAAAAAAATACCATTTCTAGACTTTCTCGTACCATTAGCCGAAGCAATTCTCAGCGAAGGCCAGAAAAAAACAACTTTAGTAAAAGGTCAATCAACAAGTGGTCGTCCTTCCAAAAAAAGACTGAGTCAAAAAAACCTTCCGATGCATCTGCCTACTGAAGGTAAAACTCGAAGGAGATGTGCTCGCTGTGCCGAAACTAAGATTCAGAAGAGGACCAAGACAGTGTGCAGTCAATGCAGGTTACCATTATGCAAGAAGAATTGTTTTGCTGCATACCATACTTAACAATTTTTACGTTCATGTCAAATTTATAAAAATGATTTCTGTAAGACGCTTGGTACATATATGTACCACCATCAAAGACCCTAAAGGACTGGTGGTACATATATGTACCTTCCCCCCACCACTTCCTATAAATAAAAATTCATATGAATTTCGATGCAGATGTTTTATTTGATCGCCACTGACATTGAACCACTGAAAATGTAACCCATAACCCTTGAAACAAAAACTCGTCTCGAAAGGGTTAATATACTTGTTATTTTCAGCTATTCATTTTCAATTCTTCTTTTTCAGTTCTTTCAGGGATTTCAAATCATTTTATATAATATCAGACAATGGAAGTTCGAACTAATGTAATTCGCTATTAAAATTGTTAAAACACGGAATTCAATTCGTACACGTAATACTTACATTATATTCATTTGTTTGAGCTTTATAGATATAAAAACAACCACCGAAAAACAGAAATGAAAAATACAAAAAATCTAAATAAGTAACTGGTTTTGTCAAAATTTCAGCATGATGTCTGAGGTTGCATTTGGAAGGCTACTTCTTGTATGTAAGCTCTCATATTTGTAGTTGCAATTCGTAGAATAGCTCTCAAATCCTCATATGTGAGACGAGTGGCACATTAATTTGTTCTATAATTGACAATTGAAAAAGTTTGTTTGCATAAATAAGTGTTACCAAAAATCGTGATGAACTGCTGAGCAAATGTTCATGTTTAAATGACTCGGTACATCACCAATAACACACGATAAGGGTTTGCAAAAATCTTCGGTTTGCTTGAAACTCTCTCTAAATCACCAGATCTGTCGATGAATTGGGTTCACAGTTGTAATAAAATGTTCTTCATTTTATCACTTTTTGGATGAAAATCATTTCTAGTTTTCTCGACAGCCTTTTTACAATGCGAAAAATTATATGTTTTCCTGGACTATCTTGTTTCGAATTTATTTCGCGTCGTTGAAAATTATCTCCAGAACAGAATAGGCGCATTAAAATGTGATGACATTACATTTCTCGGCAGACTGACGGTTATTCTATAAAGCTATGGGTTGGTATAAGGGAGATATATTCTTTTTTCCTTCTACGATATAAAAACCAAGCATTATTGAATTTTAACGGGCTCCGCCTACGTCGTAACTTTTGTTCCTTCGAAATATAATGATATTGTCGGTTTCAGTGAAGTATCTTGAAATATTTTTTTCCAAGACTCAAGAGACTAAAGATCACATGTTTACTCTATTGCACACAACTTCAGTTGCACTATATTTTTGAATTCTTAATCTGTTACTATCATTTTCTGGAGAAATTTTTTTGTCTCGGAAAGTTTAGGAATACTCCAATTTTTTCATTTTTCTCGAAAAAATTTTGAATTATTTATCCCTCTATTGAATATGAAAAAAGATGATAAACTGTTACTCTATTGAAAAAAACTGAGAAAATCGATTTTGCAAATGTATATTGTTTTTTTGAAAATGAAAGTCAATAGGTTACGTTTTGGAAACTATCACGGTGTCGAATTTAGACCAACTCCGCAAATGTGGTTCATACTGGCAGTAAAAATAGATCCCGCATCTAATGTCAGTAACGAACATTGAGAACACTATCCTGAGAGTCAGTATTTATTCATTGTATTCGTTGATTCATTGTAGAGATTCATTGAATACGGGATATAAACAGGTCGCAATCCAAAGCAGTATCCTCAAAAGATCACAGAAACATGGTGAGGTTATATTGAGTACTTACAGCTATATTTATTTTGCATTTACAATATATTCTCAAGAATATCTCACATGATACATCCTATACAATTATATGCGAGGTCAAAATGTAAACCATCATATTATAACTGTATGTAATTCCAAATCAAATAAGTTATTGAATTAATTAATGAGATTTGTCTATAGAAATATGTCACAAAAAATATCTAGGTTACTATAGTATTTATAGAAAGTTTCAATAATTTTGTTTCACTTAGACCGGTAGTTCTGAATTTCTCATATGTTGTCTATAAAACGCATGTATTTTTTTGACCTACCCTTTCCGGGTTAAAATATAAAAAACCATAATGCTTTTTTGCTACGCTGATGCATTGTATCTGGAGAAGTTTTGGCTTTGAATTTAAGTGTATGCTAATCCAACTTTAGTTTCTTGTTTTCATTCGTAACAGAGCAATCCTCTCTTACCCATTGGTAAGAAAGGGTATTCAGTTTGAAAAATACCACCGATACATTTTCGAAAATGCTTCTATTCAAACAAAGTGAACCCATGAGTTTCATTCTGTTATTTGTTAACTGAAGTGAATAGTCCTAAAGTTGACATTTCAACAAATCAGTTAGTTTCTTCTGAGCATGTTTCTAAAACTGTTAATCTTGCAAATTTCAAGAACATACAACATTGGGTAGAAGTTTTTTTTTATACCGCCTTGCAGCAGCGGACATTAAAATACCCCTGCTGAGCGAGGTACTACCCGTGGAGGTAAGAATATTCTCAAACGACGCCTCATGTTAAAATACCGAAATGATGTAGAACTCCTAACTCCCTCAGTATCTTAAATGGACGTTCAAGTTACAATCTGCTCTCCTTGTAAAATCGGATCAAGGACAAGAGCTTCTTAGTTCTTCAACTCTTGATCCTGTTAACCAACCTGGGAGGCCAGATAGTGCAGCCAGAAAGCGGCCTATTGCCTCTTTAAGAGGATCTGATGTGTCTGTCTTACATCAATTCTTAAGCATCAGAAGCAAAATCAGGAAAGAAAATGAACTTCTCCAGAGCAGGTCAGCAAACGCTCACACTCTAACAATGATTCACTCAAACCAGTGACGAAAAACCTCTAAATGGATTATTCTAATGTATCGTCAGGAATAGCTGACTTACAATGATTCACCCAAACCAGTGAAGAAAAAGCTGTACATGACTGAGTTTGATGTATCGTCAGGTACAGCTGACTTACAATGATTCACCCAAACCA
>WOGO01001193.1:0-19053 GCA_015342085.1 Leptinotarsa defecta | reverse complement strand
ACTAGTGCCTATAAATTATTAATACACCGGCAAACCGTCTGCCTTGTGAAAATTCGTTCATTTCATGCTACTGTTAGTCTACGCTGTGCTTGGCAGACGGTGAAAAATTGATTTTAGTTGATCATTTTTTTGGTTGAATGAAAAATGCGTGCTTCAGTCGGAACACCATGTAACCGTCTGCCAACTATTTTTTTGTGGGTTGCGTAACCTAGCCTTCCGGTCGCATGAATGGCAGACAGTGAAATGTTGGTCAAAGAAGTTTTTTTATGCAAACTAGAGTTAATATTTGAGCGGGTGTAACATGGGAAAAAATTCGTAAATATGTCCTCTGAAAAAGGCAGGGTCAAACTTTCTGTCACGGGCTCCTGGTCTATTATTATAGAATGAGACAAATACAAAATGAAGAAAATATCGAATTCAAACTTAACAAGGCAAAATGAGACCTTTTTGAAGTATACTTCACGAGAACACCTATGAAACCAAGGTAACAGATTGTACAGAAGTTCATTCAGGGTGGCTCGTTTTCAACTCGAATAATTTTTAGCTTCTGAACTATGAGCTTCAGACCATAATTCATTCTCTATACTATTGTTGAGGTGTTTTTTATTTTTTCTGCAGCGTGGCTCGTTTCAAATGAAATACACTGTATTTGAATCTTGTACGCAATGGAATTTAAAAAATGTTATTGAAAAACTATCAAGTTCAAGATCATTTAAAGGTTTTTTAGCAGTGATCTGCAAGTTTTTATACCTGACGTTTCGTCTACTACTGAGGAATCACACCTTAAAGGGTAAGGCCTCTTCAATCTTTATCTCGCAAAAGTTTCGACTTCCGAGGGTTGTCGTTCGTAGGGATGCGACAGCTGGTTAATCGAAAAACAGATTTTAAAGAGACAAATTTGCATTGCAGAAACTTGTATGATGGAATTTATATCCAGTCTCTGATAACGTAGTTGTTGGGCGGTGGCTTCGTTTCTCTTAATTAAATTAAATCATTTTGTTTTTCACATCAAAAACTTGAAGATGGATTGCTCACAAAAAAATATCCCCACCTCAATGATTGAATTCTGAGAAACGAATTTCCAATTTCATTCTCTTGTTCTCCAAATAATTCAAAATCTAACAAATTAACAAAATCAAACAAAATTCTGTTGATCAAGAATTCACTGAAGGCAATATTAGCTTCATCATTAATGTTGTCTGCTGTATTCACGTGTGTATACATGTGTATATATAGAGGATCTAACTAATTTTAGATGTCGAACTAGTTGTTAATCAACGATTTCATTTGAATTGTATGAACTGAAGTGGAAATCATCAACCGCCCGCGGTAATAAGCTTTTGAGCCAGTCAATTGAAATAACTATAATCCGATTATGCGAAAGCTATGTTGTATCATCAATTTCAATGAATGTGTATTCTATGCGATACCAAAATATAACTAACTGGCGGCTTTTCGTCGGACAAAACTTGCCGAATAATAGAAAATAATAAATATTGGCGTGGGGCGTCACATCAACCTGCATTAAATTGGTCGATGCCGCATATAAATCATCTATTTTGGTAATCTTCTGAATGGATACATCATCAGGTGCGGTATTGGGAGTGGCGAATTAATATACAAGTTTTCCCGGCCAGCAGAAAAGAGCCAGCATAATCAATGAAAAATATGAAACTTATATAATTAGTTTGCTCCAAATGGTTAACGTTTCAGAAAATAATGCATTCCCGTCCTTTGACAAACTATGGAATAAGACACAATGTATCATATTCTATAGTTTACTTAAATACTTATAGAGGATGTTTTCCGATGATTATATTTTAAGCTTATATTTCCAGTTGCAAACTCTTGCCTCAGCAAAAGCAACCAGTTACGATCTATTTACACATAGTTAGTTGAAGTTCATACACTTGGTACCTGTTAGAAGAAGAATTTATTTATTGAATTATGATTCCCTAATACACAGGTTAGCTAACATGAAATATAATAATCAACAAATTTTATATAAATAATACAACTTTATATACATACATAATTTGAACTGATCAAAAAGGAATTTTTCAATTTCCATCATGAATATATTTTAACAGTTCGCTCTATAAACTGCACATACTATTTCTTGTATTTGTTCTATTTATATGAATGTGACTGTTTAGTCACATTCACATTTAGTTTAGTATGGTGAGGTCATTTTATTATTTTCTAAATGAAAACCATGGAACAATAAAATAATCTTTTGGATACTGAGAGTCATTGTAGGGCAGATAGCATGGTAGAAATTGGTATGTACCTATTACATTTTGAAATTATTCTCATTTGCACTTTGTTCAAATTAAAATAGAATAAAATAGATACACAGTAGTCAAAATGGGGTTGTATTATTGATTTATATACCATTATAAGTTATTGGCGATTCTTGAGAAAACATAATTTTTTTTACAATATTTTTTCAATATACTTGAAGTGGTCATCGAATGATGAGCAATTATACAGTTGAAATCCCAAATACTTCACTAATGTTACTATTTCTTTACGTTCATTTTCAATTTTTATATTTATGATGTTTGTATTTATTTGATAATATTCGAATTTAATAGTGATTATCATTCCTTTAGTTTTTTTTTTACGTTGAGTTTCAATTTATTGGTTTTCAGATTAGATTTATAGTGGATATCATGATAAGTTCACCATTGAAAAACTCATGTATCAAGAGTATTTATTGATTTTTTATCATTTCATCAAGAAGAAAAAAGTTGGCTATGCACTTTCCTCTCTTTCATGGATTCAATTGTGGGTTCTTCTTTTTCTCAATGCGATAATTATCATCAATATATATGCACTTTTGTTACAAGTGCTCATCTGAAGGAAAATCATACTGATATATATCTCCACTATAAATCTAGTAATCAAGATAGTGTAAAATAAGGTATAGTAAGATATTTGTATGATAGAGCTAAGATAGGTTGCAAATCAATTCGTAATTTGAAAGAGGAAATAAGTAATATTCATTATATTATTGGAGTAAATATTTTGAATGAACTCATGAGTGAATTTGTTTCAAAAGAATCTTCCAGAAAATTATTCTCAATACTCATCACTTTCAAATAATATTCCATATCAATAAATGAAAAATCAATTCAACAATGTACTGCCAGGTTACTAAACATCGAAATAACATTAACTTCCAAGTGTGTTAATTTCCTATTTTTCTTGGAACTGAATTTCTCCAAAATTAACTCTACTGAGTAATAGATCATATTATTGTGAACTCATGGATTGTTTGACATGCACAAACTTTCAATGAATCCATTCAGAAACTGTTTATTAGTTGAATAATATTTTTTTTAAGTAGCAACTTTGTTGTTGAAATTTTCCGGGTATAATTTGAAGGAAATGTGTTCATTCTTGATCTTTTTGTTCATAACTTATCCAGCTGCTCTAATTGTTTCATAAATATCTCTTGGTTTTTTCTCTTCTTTTTTTTTCTTCCAGTTCTTCTCTTCTTCTTTTCTGTTCTATTCTTTTCTATCCTTTCTTTTTATTTCATCCTTTTTTTCATTGTTTTCCTTTCTTGTTCCTTGAACTTTCTCTAGGTTCATTCACTCCGGAAATTCCAGAATATCTATTGATGTCATTATCGTCTTGTAATTATTCACCCATTCATTCACTGCGCTTATCTTCTTTCTTCAGTACAACTTACTTCGATCCAGAAGATGGTATCCAATCCCAGTGAATCCGAATACAAATCAAAATAGAAGTACTTATTTCTCTTCTTCTAGCTCGCTTAGTTGATAGGCAATATGATTTTGAAATCCGTCTCATTTGCGCAAAAGCCATTCCTTCGAGTCTCACCCACCATTTCTCAGTTACTTCTTCACACAATAAGTCACCAGTATGCCGTTTTTTTTTTGTATTGCGAAAGTTATAGAAATATTCTGTGCGGTATTTTCGTCACACTTGAATTCAAATTGAAATTTCTCATAAGTGCCTTATCACAGCTAGTCGATAACTACTACGATAGCCTCATTTCCTTAGTGCGACAATTTGAGTATGTCAATTATGTTTACGTATGGCGACTACAAAATCTCGAAAAAAAAATTACACGTGATAGAAACATGTTATTTCCATGTTATTCAATACTTGTGATGCACTGTTTGGAACCTTTGGTTCAGTAATGACTATTACTGGAGTTTTTTCCAACACTAAAGCGTTTGGTATTGGAATTAAACTCAAGTAATATTCCCATAATTCAATTATCATGTGAAAGTAGCTTTTTCGAAAGGGCTTTTTTTACACTTTTTATTTGATTGAAATTTTCATGCATGACCCAGGCATGCACATATCTTTCTTGAGAGTTCATCTAGAACTTGATTGAATTTCTTCCACTCATCAAAAGTTGCCCATATTTTTTCATAAAAATGGAGATGTAGAAGCTATTTTTCTCGTAGAAATTCCTGTTGCATATAGTGGCATCTGTTTAATCCTTCAAGGTTTCATGGAATAACTACTACAAAACGATAATATTTTCTCAATGTGAATTCTATATTTATATTTTGACATCTCAACTAATTTCTCTGTATGCTTCTAATAGAATATATTGCATTTCGATGATATAGACATCAAAGCAGCGTTACCCTTTGGGAAACGGCACCAACAACCCATCAAGAATGTGCAAGCATACTTTGCATATATTGCTAATAAACGTGGCATTTGATTATTAGCAATCGGACTGTTGTTCAGTATTGATCGAGGATTGGCTGTTCCAATCGACATTACGTTTATCTTGACATTGATGATTGATAGGGGTACTAACATTGATTACATAAGTTTATCATTATTCATCTCGTATTTGTTGACATTAGTTGGAATTGTTCGCTTTGAAGATACAACAAAACGAACACATTCATTTGAAATCTGTTCATCCTTGTGCTTGGAAACTGAACTCTTTCACAGTTATCAGATCTTGACGTTCGTTTTTCAACACAAATGTGCGTTAATGTATACTATTTAGGTGTTATTGTTGAATTTCGTATATTCAGTGATCTCGTATTTATAGCAGTGATCTTAAGATCAACAATATAATCTTCATTAAGTGTATTTTTATGTGATCGACTATTGTGAAAATATATATTTTCAAACTTATACATTTGATGTATATATTTAATGTACATGCTATACATACGATGTATAAGATTCAAATGTCACTATAGGACGAAACTGCAGTAACGTTAGTTACAAATAAAAATGGTGAAAAACATAGAAAGTTTGTAAAATGAAGAATTTTGAACTTTTTCGGCCGAGCAGATTCGTGGATGAAAATATGGTAGAACGGGTTTAGTGTTGGTGCTAGCTTGGAGTTAATAACATTTTGTCAACTTTTTTTGAGAAGTTTCGCAAGATTATCTCTCGTTCGAATATTTTCTCGCAATCTCACAGTGAAATATCTTGCAATCTTACAGTGAAAATATTGAAAGTATGTAACTGCAACCTGTAGATCACGAAAAGAAGGTTAGTGCATGTTCAGCTTGTTTTTGATTGAATCGCAAAACTGTTTTTCGCTTTTTTATGATAAGGTTATAATAATATCTGAAAAAAAAATCAATCCGTTGATTGTCTATCCTGACTTCAGCGCAGGGCTTCTCAGTAAACTCAGTAAACAATGATAATGTTCATTGAAGCTCTATAAATGATATCACATCGGGGACTGATCCAGAACTAATGATATACAGGGGGTAACATGAGTACGTTAAAATATTCAAGTGACATATTCCTTGAGACAATTGTAAAAAAAAACGTGAACTTATGTCTGAAAATGCATTCAGGATGTTGTAATTGATTTTTTGCGCACGAAACTCGGTACTCGGGGTCTTTTGACGTGGGAAATCAAAATTCTATATTAGTTTTATCGTGATATCTAGAGGGAGCTGCGTTCGCGGTTATTATTTATTTCAAATTGGCAACAGTAAACTGTTGGTACTCTCCATGAAAAAACCTAAATCCCACACGTTTTCCAAATAGAAAAGTTACACTTCCTCAACAACGCTGGTGGTGATCATTTTCGAGATATTTACAATATTACTCAGCTCCTAGGGCACTACGTGAAGTTGCTAAGAACATTACATGAACTAAGTATGTGACGAATCACATACTTTTTTTTTCATCAATCCCGTGATGAAAAAAAATTAAACTTCAGCATTGTTAGGGATTGTGGCATCTCGAATCGCTTCATTTCACTGCTACGTTTGTGAAAATATATTTTATCCATAACATATCGACAGTCACTTCCATTCGAAAACTAGATTCGTTTTTCATAGTTTATTTTCGGAAAAACTTGAAAATATGCTGTGGCATAAAACTGATCTCCTGTACAATATTTCTTTAATTTCTGCAAAATAGCTTGGTGCAGTTATGATTTTGATTATAACTATCAATCAGTTGATGAAATAGAAGAGGTTGCCTTCATTTTCGTTTGCTTTCAGTTCCCTTCATTATCATTTTATTTTCGAAACTTAAAAATGTCTGCTGACGGTAAACTCATCCTCATATCTAGTTCCAGTAGTTTCCGAATAATACCATTCTGTAGTGATAGTTATATAAATCACATGAAATTATTTTAATGAATAATTTTATCTATTCTGGCAACACACTTTCATTCTGCATAAACAATTTTTCTTTCTCAAAAAACCGATGTGATTAAACCAAACCGAAATTTGCAATTTTTGCTTTTTACTACTCTTTACTTCATACAAACGAATTCCCACTGCTCTATTCCATAAATAATGCAAAACATGACTGTTTTTTGAATCATCAGCATTCAATCATTTTAAATAATTATTTCACTCTGACATGAAATTGGCATTGGGAGCAATAATCCAAAGAAAATCAAATGACATGGCGTAAAACAAATGTTTGTTAGAAATTGGTCATAGTTAATTCAAATTATGAATCGACTGATCCATTACTCGATGGAAATCAACAACATCATTATGATTGAACAATTTTCACAAAAATGTGTGTGAATTTTTCTCAATCATCATCATGATGATAACATTACAAAATTCCGTGAATTTTGTTACGTTTTTCCCCGTGGATTTACCAACAATTGACTACGCTGAAAATAATCAAACTCAACTTTATTTCACTCCAAATACAATAAACACTTCAACTAAAACTTCAACTATTATTCAAATGTCTATCGCCTCATTAGATCGCTCCGCGTATCGCACTATAACTTCCAATTGACTGGCGCTTATATTTGGCAATTGAAGGCGTTGGAACATTCTTCGGAATTCTATCGAAGCCGGTAGCATTATTCCTGCTACATCTAGAACGGCAGCGAACATCGAATTTTCGCACGCTCTTAACTTCGTTGGTTTTTGCTACCAGTGGAAGCCAGCGTTATTTTCTTCAGAACATGATTTACAACACTACTCTCTTTCCTGAGGTAGTTCATCCCGAACAACATTCCAAGAGGGGACATCACGACCCATGTAAGGACTCATCCTCTCTATGTGGACAACTTCAGGCTCGCTTCTGGGTGACAATTGGATTCTGTACACCAGATCGTTTTTATCTTCTTGGTTACCGGGTAAAATATGTGCTATGATCTCTTCAATTTGAGACACAAACCTTTTCGACGTTGGGGTTGGTAAAGCCACATCGCATCACCTTCCTAGAAGCTCACCGGCAGCGATTTTTTGTCAAATCTCAACATCATCTTGTCGCTGGAGAGCTCTGATTTGGATCTGGCAAATTTTTGTATAATTTACATTCTCACCTTCAGGTGATTTACATACTATGAAATAAGTACCTCTTGAGAATCATCAGATAGTCTGCCAAACAATACATCTATCGGAAGTTACAGTTCTCGACCAGTTAGCAACATGGATGGTGTGTAACCTGTCGGGTCGTGTTGGGAGCACCTGTACGCCAACAGAAAGAGAGCAACCAATTTATCGAGAGGTAGTTATTGATGGTGCGATTATGCCTCTCGACCATTCTATCGTGGGTGGAAAGCAGATGTTGTCTTCTTTTTTGCCAAAGAAGTCATCATTTCCTTCCATAAATCAGTTTCGAAGTTGCGGCCCTGATCCAAATGTAGTTATCTGGGGTAGTCCGTGTCTAGTAGTACGTTCTGCAACAGGGCTTCTACCATTATCACAACCATAAAATACTTGTTACCGGATGTGATCATACTGAGTGATCCCAGAATGTCTACTGCTATTCTCTCGAAAGGAATCCCAGTCAGGTACTGCTTCAACTTTCCTCTTCGCCTTGTGTACGAACCCTTTCTCGAAGAGCACATGTCACAGCGTCTAGACCTCCCTTCCATGTCTCGATGGCAATTGCCCCAACAGTACATCTCACGCGCTCTCGCTATAGTTTTATTAACTCCAAAATGCCCTTCAGTGCGACCATCGTGGAGCTGTTCAAGTAAATTCGCAATACACGTCTCCGAGTGAGTAGGTCATCTCGAATGCTCATGAAGTCCCATTGGAGCCAGTAACCCTTTTTCTGCTGGCCGTACTGGAGATATCTTGCCGTTTCGGCCTCACTCCTTTGTCAATCCATTCTCGTACAGTTTTCAAGACCGGATCCTCTTTTTGCGCTACAATAATGTCTTGCCTCGTCAGAAAGATAGTCTCACCCTCAAAGGCTGTTATCGACCGTACCACACAATGATCAGCTGATTCCTCAAATCGTCTGTCCGTATCCCTAGGCAAGTGACTCTTACAGGTTGCTACACTCCGGGTCAGAGGGAACCCGAAGCAGCGGGAGCTAGGGGAACTTATTTCCCTATCAGGGCTGTCCATAAAGAAGTATCTGCCCGCTACTTTATCATTTCTGGTGAAAAGTTCTTCTTTTGGTAGCTGTCCTTTTAGCATTAGCAAAATTTGCATCCAGATGTAGACATGGTCTCCTTGAGAGGCTATCTCCGTTTCTGTTCTTTCCGATGTTGAATTTCAAAATTGTAAGTTTGTAATTTTTCGATCCACCTGGCTATTTCTCCTTCTGTAGTTTTGGAGTTGAAGAACCACCGAAGTGCTGAGTGGTCTGACCAGATCAAAAATTTACAGCCATATGAAAAATAGCGGTAGTGATTAACCGCTTTGACCACTGCGAAGAGTTCTTTTCTAGTGACGCATTTCTTTCTGATATACCCAGGAACTTACCAAAATAACTAATGACGACTCCTTCTTTTTCCTGCACTTGAAAAAGTACTGCTCCTATTCCATGTTTGGATGTATTCGTGTCCAGTATAAACAAGCCCTCTTTCTTTGGGTACACTAGGACCGGTGCGCTGGTCAAATGTCTCCTCGGGGCAGCAAATGCTTGCTGGCAGTCTGGCGAAAGGTATTCCCTTTTCAGTTAAGCTATGCAGCGGTCTGACGATTTTTACAAAGTCCTTCACGAAACGCCGGTAATAGTTACGTCGTGTTTGCTCTTCGGTGTCGGCCACTCTTGCACTACCTTGATTTTTTTTTGGATATGTTTTAACTCCCTTTGAAGACACGTTTTTAAAAAAATTCCCTTTTCCTCGAAGAGACAGCACTTCTTTAGATTATCTGCAAATGAGCACCGCGTAACCTCGTGAAAATGCTCCTCAGGTTTGACAGATGTTGGTAAAAACTTTTTCCGGTGACTATAATGTCATCAATATAGACCATATTTTCAAAGTAAGTCCTCTCAACACCAACTCCATCAAGCGTTCAAATGTTGCGGGTTCATTGCATAATCCGAATGACATAAACTTATGGCATATATCCTCAACAATGGATGCAGCTTCATCTTGCTTTGCAAAGGGAAGTCATATCAGTGGTTGGCGTATGGGCTTGGAATCACCAGTATCGACCCGATGGTGAACTAAATCCGTTCGAACAATGATTTTGGCCTTCGCAATGAGTCGATGAGTTCCTTTGCGGGTTGTTGAGCTCTCTGTAGTAGGACTTCTTTCTCGATTCTAGCAATTTTCACGATCGGTTTACAGATGCCTATGATTTGCCCTTTTTTGAGAGTCACCCTGTTATTATAAGGGTTGACTATTCTTAATGGAATGGTCTGATTGATATCATTCACGAGAGACCTGGTTACAAAAATTACTGTTTCAGAGCTGTTATATGGCTTCATTATTGCTGTGCCCAAGCCGCCAGGTCCAACAATTTTCGCTTCTAGTTTGTGTCTGAAAGTTACTTTTCTTCAAGATCTACACATCTTTGTAAGGAGTTTATTTTGGAAGATTTCCACATTATTTCGTATATAAATGGAGAAATAGAAAGCTCATACCTGTCATTCCCTGAAATTAATTTCTCCTGAAAATATAACCCTTTGAATTCAACTAGTTTCATTCATAGAACACAGTACATCATCTTGACGAATATAAACTATCGAAATTGTTTACTACAAGACCTAATGCTCACAACACACGTAGATATGTACATAGAAGTAAAATGTTATTCATGCTATGCATTTCTTGTCAACGTTTTCCGTTAATGCAAATAAATTCAAATTTGAATTGTATGCTCCATACTGCACAATGCTGGCACTAAATTAAGGAATAAACTAGGATGGATTGTTTGCATAACATATACCTACTCGTACAGTGGAATTCTCACTAAAACTTCGCAGATAATTGACTTTGGAAGTCTCGTTCATGCGTAGCGTCAACAACTTCTCGTTGATATTATTTTGAATATAAGTTCCATTCGGCCAATAGTCTGAAAATACTGAAATATTTGAAGATAATTAACATATTTAGCTTGTATTGGACATTTGCTAAGCATACACTAAGAATCGTTGAAGTGATCAATGAATATGTTAGAATTGGTCTATACTACAAGGAATTTCCTTCAAATAGATCATCAAAGCGTCGAAAAGACGAATTGATGAGACAAGCTTCAAGTGAACATATTGCATGCTGAGTAAAAGATTGATATACCCAACCAATATAGGGAAAACCGTAGAAGCCTGTGTTGAGGATGGACTTGTCCTAACTATAACGGAATCTTGTCATGGAAAAGTTTATCATGATTGCGTTTGGAATGAGTGAGCTGTAATATTATGGAAATGTGATAACTGTTACTATAGGCAATTCATTCAACTACTTTTTGTCATGCGATATTCTGTCCAAATCAGTCCCAGAACGCCCATCCTCTTACATTATAATTTTTGACTTGATAATGACACTCGACATCAAGCCAAGCAGATCGTAAATATATTATTATTTTTCACATGAGCCAAGAAACAAGAAACTTGTTGAGCAAATGAGCTTCGAGAATTAAAACTTTCTATGTTTTTACCACTTTCATTTGCAACTAACGTTACTGAAGTTCCGTCCTCATACATCGATGTACGAAACTGCAGTATAATGAAAGTGGTAAAAACACAGAAAGATTCAATTCTTTTTTGTTCATTATGATTTCCTACCACGTAGTAACGTCTACATCCATCAGTTCATTGAAATTGAGTGTCTAGTGTTTGTTGCTTCCAGGACATCCAGTTCACCACATCATATAATCTAGATTTAATTTCTGAAATTTAGCGAATCCAAATGGCACATTTTTGTTATTACTCATTTTTTACGCAGATCTGTGTTTTCAGCATGGTAATTTTTTATAAATTTTGCACATAATAGGAAAAAGGAGGCTTAAAAAAACGATATTATTTTCACCAAGATCCATCGATTACAGTCTGTAAAACATGTGTATGAACACGCGACTCCCACTTCTTTTCTAGAGAGTTTCCGTATGTATTTTTTCTTTTCATAAAATTATTGTTTTTCACAATCATACCCACCAAAATTTCGACATTTACAAAATACCTCTGATATCAAGATATCAATTATTCAAGCTGTAGGCCCATCAAAGAGCTGTGAAAAATGGTAAATATCGGTAAAGTTGCAAAATATAATTAGAAAATGACAGATTATCCGAAGAGACCAGAGGTTCATGAAGTGATAGTCTCTTTACGAATGGTTAGAGTTCACTTCAGATCTGAAAACAAAGAAAAATCAAATATCAAAACAAATTGAAAATCAAAATGAATACTGCTTCATCGATTTCATCGAAAGCTGACCGTTTGGCGGGAGTTGGTCGTATTCCGCTTCATTAGAGGTTTCCATATGTTACGTATCTCTACACTAGATTGGCTGATTACGATGTTGGACAACATGTATGCGGCTTCTTTAAATTTTCTCTTAAACCAGTGTTCCTCCTTGTGGATGATTTCAGCTTGAGCCCACTGGATGTTACGTTGATCCAAACATGCTCTGCTATTCCAGATTTGCTGGTTTCTCCTCGCTGTTTGTGTTTTTTGTCCTCGGCAATGGCCTCTTAATTTCACCGATGTATGATTCTCCGCACTCGCAGGGCATGCAATTCTTGGAATCGCAATCCGCGTTTGGTGGCCTGGTTGTCGTGAGGCTGCTACGGATAGTGTTCCCAGATCTGAAACAGGTTCTGATGTTATACTTGGACCCAAACCTTCTTATCCTTTCCGACAATCCTCTGATGTAGGGAAGTACAAGTACTGGTTGTGGCAGCTTCTATTCCTTGTAAGGCTATTGCTGTCTTCTAGCTAAAGTCTGTTCCACCATCACTTTGGAGTAACCATTCCGTTGAAGGTCATTTTTGATGACTTTTTTAATTTATTACAGATTCTTTCAGGGATATCAAATCAATTTATATTATATTATACAATGGAAGTCCGAACTGATGAAACACTTCATTGTGTTCATACTAACTTAGTATAAGCATGCCTGTATATGAGTATGTCTACGTATTGGGGTTGTTTGCGGTTTTGTACTCTCCAGTGAAAATCTAACGATGTAATGATCATAATTTGTTTCAGAAATTCCATAAATGATATAATAATAATGATAATAATAATAATACATTCAATATTTAGCAATATATAAAATAATACAAAGTAATTCTTCAGTAAAAAATATATAATGAAGGTAAATAAAAGGAGAACCATTAGACTCAGCAGCCAATTCTTCCACAGTTTCCTTGATAAGCCAATAAATACATATACATGAAAAAAAAAATACATTTTTAAACTGTGAAGAATAATTTCCGTTGATAAGTGACGTTTCATAATCATAATCAAATGGTACAAGCAACAAACAATTGTTGACTGAATAAGATTCGTTTATATATAAATAAAATAAAATAAACGGTATATTTCAGTTCATTATAACTTTGCAGATTTTGTACAAGATTGAATTGTAATTAAATCTATTTCATACTTATTATTGACTTTCTACACTTATATGAAGTTCTTCATTACAAAGTTCTGTTTCGGATTGTGGGAGGTGAAAGTTCCCAAAAAGCACATCAAAAAACTTTAATTTTCATGACAGGATATGGCGTTTGTTCAATATGTATATCATTTGCAGAAAATTTTATGATAAACAATAGATCCAAGGTAACTTTGTCAGTTGCAGAGAATTGCAATCTGTATGTAATATATAAACATTGTGATCTAAATTACTGAGTGAAACTTTTAAGTAACATGCACTTATGCAAAAAATTGTGTAGGACTGTTGATAATTTAATCATTCACAATAATGATTGATATACAACCTTTATCGGAGTATTTTAGGTCGTTTTCACATCTTCGATGTGAATGTAAATGTAAATTAGGATAATTAGGTCAGACATTCAGGCGTTTTTTTAAGAAATAAAGTTAAAGAAAACAATAAACCAGCCGGCTGTAATTTCAACAACAGATTGACATCTTAAGCGTTTGAAAGTCCTAAATTATCATTCAATTCCTTTTATAAAAGTACAAATGAAAGAAGAACTCAGCTGAAAGCTACACAATGCAAGCTTCTCTGAATGAAAGCAATTTTCATTAAATGAAATGAAAGTAAATTATTGAAAATGAAAACTTTTAAATGAACGTTGGTTTGAAAATAGGAATGACTTGTAGAATGGTTTTGAATGAACTTGTTCAAAGTATTTTTGAACTGGTACTCACAATTTTCAGACGATAACTGCATGAAAATACCTTTTCAGACAACATAATGGCATCTTGTTTCCACCTATAGTTCACTCAAGTTTTGGTTTATCATTGTTCATCTTCATTTTTTTCGAAATACATACCCAACAAAAACCAAATAATTAATAACCGATCTAGAAGAGAGAGATTGAGAGAATTAGCAATATTCGTTTTCCAGGAATATTACAGATGCTATTTCAAGATTCCTTTAACATCGCGTCATCAATACAAGTACAAAATACCAATTGCCCCGGCTGAGAACCCCGAAAGACAAATTACTCAAAGCCCTTAACGTCATTGAGATCTTTTACGAAAATGGATAGTTCCATTCTGAAAACAAAGTTAACACGTCTTTGAAAGCGGAGTAGAACAAAGAAAGGGACATTTTATCAAATCTTTTAATCCGATATTAGGCGTCGCGTTGAAAAGTTAAATAATGGATTCTATCTCGTCTGCAAACTCAGATTAAGCTTTTGAGGCGATTTTGAATCATTGTTAATTCATTCCACGCGATTGGAAGAAGTAATTAAGGATCGATCGCAACAAGGAAATTTTTCTCGGCTAATGATCTCATAATATGAATTTATAGGAATTGTGTTCACCTGAGGAGGTGAATAAAAATTCTCATGATATATTTTTGTATTTTACAAATTACTTCGGTTGATTATATTTTTTGAGTGTTTGTTAATCGCATCTCGACGTTTCAATGGATTCATCAACTGTTCATACCTTCATCCAATAAATATGAAGTTTAAAAATTCGTTTTTGTGAAGAGATTATTCTTCATGAAAATTTCATATTATCATCGTGCGTTAAATGATGGAAATGTATGCAAGATTGAGTAACTTGTCATTCAAACATCAAGTAACTGATGAAGAATCAAAAACGAGTATATACACTCAAATCGCTTGGTTTGAGAGAGAAAATGTTTCTCCCGAATATTTCTTTCAGTTAGAAAGCATGTGATATTTGCTGATGATCACGCAAGAGCTTTCATTGACATCTGCTATTCTTTTTCAAGTTTTCTGGATGTTTTCTTTATTCTCTTCACAAGAAATTTTTTTCATATATCAGAATGTTACACAATATTTCACTCTCACTTGAAAATACTTTAATCAATCGTGAATTATCATTACAATTATTACTATTCAGATGTGGAGCTTCAATTACATGATTCTCAAATACTCAAAGAATATATGATCTACATCGATGAACGGATTATACCAGAAAGTTTGATATTTCTAACCCTTAAAATTAGTCCAAATCGGATTCCAATCATGTATCGTTAACAAATCACATAATTTGTTGACCGACGCACAGTGCAATGTTCGAAAAAAAACTAAATATGTAACAAAAAACCTGAACATAGAAATATATAGCTTGTAGATCGAAGAAAAGTATTTCACTTGACTGGCAGACAGAAAAAAAAAACATGCGGAGGAATGAAATATTGCAAGAATTTCAACAGAATTGTTAACCATTGCATGACCCCTCCTTCAGACAAGTTATTGCACTTCCCTGGGGATGTAGTCTACAATCGCAGAACTGTAGCTTTCCACCCAAGGTATCATCTCGTCTTTCAATAGTAACAATAGATTTCACATTCAACTTTTGTAAATTCTTTAAAGTAATATATTAAAACAACAGTGTTAGGAATCACACGTTGAAAGGTGAGACCTCGTTAGTCCTTAGCTCGCACAAGTTTCTCAACATCTGAGAGTTATCGTTCGTATGGGGGCGGCAGCTAATTAACGGAAAAACAGATTTTAAACAGATTTTTTTTAAACTAGCGACTATTCTCACTAAACAGTCAGTTGCTTGATGATGACAGTAACCATTGTCAAAATATTGGAAATAAAATGTTATAAGAGTCTACTTGCACTTTCGCTGATCACCAGGTCTCATCACTGGTCTTCGTGAAGGTTTCAATCTATAGTAGGTTTCACGGTATATGGGATTGGCTAGAGGATTATAATAAAACCAATTAGATCATCAAGTTTTAAAACCCGACAATACCCATCATAAATGTAAAAGGACCAGATTTATGAATATCTATACATACAGCTGCGGGACTGAGTCATTGCCGGTGGAAAGCCCCTCCCTCAAGATGTGCAGTAGATGTGTAGAAATATGTTATCAGTTTGTTAGATTATTCGAGCCCTGAACATTCAAATGTTCATTTTTTATATTATTTTAGTGATTAATTTTTGTTGAAATGCACCTGATTCGTTTTTTTGGCGTATCTAATTTACTGGATTTCACTGGATGGAAATATCATAACTATCAAAATCAATTTCAATTGTAATGAATGACCGCCTATGGGATCTTTATTATACAAATGAATATATAATACCCACCGTGATGCGCCAATGGGCAACAAACTTTGTTTTGTTGATACTCACCAATGAAAGCTCAAATTTTGAATTGGATTGCTTACAAACCTCTTTAGATCAGCCATACTCTAAGTGTGTTCTGGTATACCCGCAGCCTCGTGGTATACTGTGGTGGGTCGCCATCCACCACAGTATACTTTGTTTATTCAAATGATTGGCATAACAGATCGCTTGATTTTTTTCTGTGCGGAATGTCGACAGGTTTTCAAGAGTGTGGCCAAATTAGTAGTGGATATGGAGGTGATGAAAGAAGAACTGGCTGAAACAAAAATAGAGTTGAAGAAGGTAACTAGTGAATTGCAAATGATGAATAATGGAATAATTGACCTTGAGGCGAACAAAATCACTGCCTCAAATCCGATACATATGGAGAAGTTTTTAGCAGAAGTAGAGGAGAGAAAGTATCCAGCAATTAATGTTATGATAGCAAATATTGAGGAATCGTCCAAAAGCAACCATATGGAAAGATTAAATGAGGAGAAAAAAACTGTAATGAAAATTCTCAAAAATGTTAGTCTAACTGACACCAACATAAGACTGCAAAGAATCGGTCTAATTGTAGACTTCTGAAAGTTACATTCAAAAACCCAGCCGATGCAAAGAAACACTCAAGATTTGTAAAACACAGCACTCAGTAAAGATATTTAGGGATCAAACAGTAAAACAGAGGAAATATTATAAAGTAGTGAAAAAAAGACTTCAAAAAATTATTGAAACAGGAGACAACTCGAAAACTATCAAGTACATTAACTCTATCCCTACAATAGTAGAACGACACAATGGAAGTGATGAAAAAAACCTGTGATTCCCAATGTACAATTCAACCAGGATATTGTCTATGTAAATGTGGGAAGTTTAGTAGCTCATAAGACTGATATTATTCTGAATATTGTAAGTTATAATCCAACACTGATAGTTTTAAGTGAAGCGAGAACAACTCCAGATGTTAGCAATGTTAAAATATATATATAGAAAATTATAATGTAATTCGATGTGATAGTAGCAGCAGGCATACTGGAGGGATTGTCATATATATATATATAAAGGATAAGATAGAATACAAGATAAAAAAATCTTTGGTCAGTGAACCAACTACTGGATTCATTTTGTTGAAATTAAAATCAATGGAAAGAAATGGGTGATAGGAGGTATTTATCATTCGCCTAATGAAAGCCATTCTGGGTTTCTGGACAGTCTGGAAAATATTCTTGAAAATTATTTCTGTAATGAAAAGTTTACTCTGATTGGAGATTTCAATACTGATTTAAAAAAAGACAGTTTTTATAGTCAAAAATTCATTTATATATTCAACCCATTTGAAATTGATCAACTTGTTACTAATTACACGCGAGTGACAAATAACAGCAAAACTCTTATTGATTATGTGATCTCTAATGAATCAAATATACGAACTGCTGTACATGATGTACCAAAAATAACTGATCATTCTATAATATCAGTTAACATTTTTGACTGTAGGAAAGAAATTTCAAACAAATAAATTTGTGTAAGAAATATAAATGAAAGTATATATAAAGAAATCAATTCAGAACTTCTCTCTGTTAATTGGAACTTGAATACAACCAATGTGAATGATATATTGTATGTATGAAATAGAAACAAAGTTACTGTCATTGTGAACAAAATAACACCTGAATATGAATGAAAGCAAATACAAATTAAGTCAAATCAATGACCATTCTATGACAGTGAACCGAAAACATTATCAGGAGAAAAAGATATAGCTTATAAAAATTTCAAAAAACGTGCAAACGCTGAAAGAGAACAAAAATGGCAACAATATAAATACTCACGAAACACCTATGTTAATACTTTGAAAGAAAAAGAAAAAATATATTTTGAAAATAAAATTGAAGAAAATAAAAAATATCCAAAAATTATGTGGAAATGTCTAAAACAACTAGTAAAACCAGTAGAATCACATAATGTAAAGAGAATTATGTTTGAAAATAATAATGGTAAAAAAATATGTGATAATCCAATAGAGATTGCCCATAATTTTAATGAATATTTTGTAAACAGTGTAATTGAGATAGAAAATAGTATATATTGTGATGAGATACAGACAACGAATACCTATGAACCCATAAACAGTAGGTTGAGTCAAAGGACTAAAATTTGTGATGTAATGTCAGATCAAAATATAATTGACATAAGTGTACCACAAGGTAGTGTTTTGGGACCACTGCTATTCATTATTTATATAAATGATATCAACTATGTACCTGGTTCACACCATTTAATTTATTTGCTGATGATACATTTGTATATACGGAAAACTGTGATTCAAAAGAAACTGTACAAAATATCAATATATCCTTAAAGAACATTGAATTATATCTAGAAGTGAATAAACTCAAATTTAATATCAATAAATCTAAGACAATGATTGTTACAACAAATTCGAATCAAAGAAAGATTGATACTAACGACGTTAATATCAGCATATTCAATAATCAAGTCACAGTTGTAAATGAAATTAAGTACCTAGGATTCATTATAAACCATCAATTAAATTTGAATAAGCATGCCGAATATACTATTAGAAAGATATGTAAGAAAATGTATTTTTTCTCTAGAATTTCAAAATCTTTATCAACCTTTGCTAGACTAACATGTTACAACTGCATAATAAGGC
>WOGO01001192.1:0-19057 GCA_015342085.1 Leptinotarsa defecta | reverse complement strand
AATTTATTTTCAATGGTCCAATTATATATTCTATCAATGTCAATCTCTGACAGTTTGAATTTATTTGAAATAATCTGCAAAAAGGAGTCCTTTAGTATGATATTTGTATGCCCTAGGGCGATTTAATTGTAAGATCGTCGCATGAACATTTACTGAATAAATTTGATACAACCAGTATGTCGAATAGATTGTGATTCATAGAAATGCTGGTCGAGAATTCATTGAATAAACGAAAAACTTTGAAGTAATAACATAAAACTTTGATCTATGTTTCAATTATCCACCTTGTCGAATCATTTCTTACAATCTGACCATTAAAATCTTGATGTCGGCGTGTTTCAAATCGATTATTAAAATTTCTAATCCTACAATCTTTCTCCAATCAGATGATATGTTAGATATGTAATAAATAATACCACTGATGTTCAAGACCCGATAATATATTTATGAATTCAAATTTCTTATTGGGAATAAATAACCTGCGTATATTTTGGATTATAATTTATTTATTCAAAATGTCAGAAAGATAAAAGGATAAGACTTATTGATGTGTGATTGACAAGTCAGATATTGCCTGCTACTAGTTTTTGAACTACCAATTACAAAGTATAAGACGCTTTTTCATAATTCGCTATCGTATGTTAGGCTATAAATTTTTCTACAATTAGGCTGAAGTAAAGCTTTAAATTTAGTTCATAAGATTTGATCTGTATTTTTTGTTCAATAAATCCCGTTTTTGATATGAGTAGGCTATTTATTTTCCCTTCATTATCATCGAGGATGTCTTGGCAAACATCAAGAGATATGTATCTCGGGGGAATGTGGTACTGAAAACATAAATTGCTCAATTTCAAAAGTAAGTATACTTCATTTATAATGGTCAGGTTTCAGTCGTAATTTAAGTTGTTCGCGAAATAATCGTTTTTGGTCTTTTTTGTCGGTATCTTGTTGGGTATTTTGATTGAGAACATATTTCAACAATTTGCCAATGGCATCTTTTTTTTGTTCCAGGGTAAGTAATAAAAACAGTGAATATGTTTCACAAGTTTACTTTCATTTTGAACATATCCACCTCCTACTCTATTCTGGATTGTATGGTTTTTGAAAAAACTTGGAACGATATATAACCATGCTTGAAATATAATCTACGACTACCAAATTCTTAGTGAAATTACATCAGGCTGATTTTTTTACTAGACCTTCATTATATCTTAACGATGCACCCCTAAAAATATGGAAAAACTCATTTCTACGTTATCTTTCATTCGATGCAAAGTTCCAAACAAACTTTTGTTCAGTATAGACGAAATATAATCAACATTTCAATGAAATGAATTATCCGTTATGTTAATCGAATAATAAAAATAATAACAATGTTTATTCACTTGATATAGATAAAAGGTATACATAATTCTCAAATATAAAAAAAAAATAAACAACGGCATCACAGAAGGAGCATCGCCGAAGGGTGTTCCTTGTACGTGATAAAGCCATATCAGTAAATGATAAAAAATTAAAATTAGTACATATGAGGCAAATTCAAATTCATCACACGAAGTAATATATAATTAATGTTAAAAAATTTTTAAAAAAGTCTGAATTATAAAATAGTGCTTACGATCAGGCTAATATTTACATTATTTCAGCGACAATGGTTATTGACGGTTGAACGCAAAATATATTTTTTTGTATGTGATAAAATGACCAATAAAATAGTACAGAATGATAAGAACAATAGCAATAATATACAAATAAATTCTTTCGGACGTATCCAAATAACACTGTTTAAGATTCTCTCTTATTAGTTTACAAAACAGCTACATGTGTTTCACTATATTTCACTACAAACTTTTTCAGGCGTGATCAGTACTGAACAAGCTTTAAGAAGTTCCGACGCTTTTCTTCAACAATTTCTTTTTTTTTTCAGAAGTTACCGGCTCTCAGTTCGACATATTACAAAACAATGTATTCTTTTAACATACTAGTGGTTTCTCAAATACATCTCATCCAATATATCAGGAACGAAAAAATTTATTTATTTATTTCTTGATAACAGGTTGGTTCATTGACTGGTACGCAACTTGTTATCACTGTCACGGGCAATTTTGTCAAGTGTTAATTTAATACCTCAATTAATAATGAACACATATCATGAAAACTATACTATGAATTTTTGACTGATCAATTTTTGAAGAATCAATTTATTGCACGTCCATTGCCCTGAGAAGTTTCGTGCATCATTTTTGTTGTATTGATACAAAAAAGGAATTTGGTTAATTAGGTGAAATAACCATTAAAATTTTGTGAAATTGTTTTTTATGATGACATTTAGTGACAAAGCTACAACTGATTGAATCATGGATACAGTTGAACTCCTGAAGACAATTATGAAATATCAAATTAGAAGAAAATTGTGAATACTAACAATCGAAACGTCGTTAAATAACTTGGCATAAAATCTTATGATTTTTGATTTTATTTCATTTTAACTGTTCAGTTAAGTTTTTGCTTATGTTTTCATTTTATTGCAATTTCTTTTCAGGTTTTTTTGCTTGATATAATTGTTTTTGTCAACTATTCGTTTAAATTATAATTTTCTTTTGTTATTTCAGAGATTTCCAATCATATCATATTAGACAATGGAAGTCCGAACTGATGAAATTCAACACTAATTGAGCTTTCCCTATATTCCTCTCCATATTCATATATTACATTGCGGAGCATTCCTGTTTCAATTCCATAACGAATGTTTAAAACACAAACTGAACGGAAAAAATTTTTTTATGTAATTTGATGTTCATATGAGAAAAGGTATAGTTGTTTTGAAAGGGGGTTTTCTTCCATTTAAAAAGGAACTTCTATGTATGAACTACATATCTTCATAAAGAGTATTGTTTTCTCCCTTTTTTTTAAGTTTTTTAAAGCAAAAGTATGCTTAATGTGCTTCATTGTGTAACTTGAAGTAATACTGTAAGTAGACTATGATTTGCATTTCAATTATAAAATTTTTATCACTACCATGGATGACAATGACAATGTCTTACGGTAGCACTGGGAGAAGTTGAAATTTTCAATAAAATCTTAATATAGTTGAAACGTGGCTTTACTACAAAAACCAATACATTCAATTGTTCTGAAATGGAATACGAGTTACAACCAACATATAATGTATTTTGTTACTATCAAACTTGTTATTGTTTCCAGGAATCTTATAAATAACATTGTGGTACTTAATTTTTTTTGATGCTGTGTGAAAATTGAAACTCTTTGTAACATTTCTTCGAACAGTTTTTGACAGAATATACCTGGTGGTAGAAATTATGGTTGCCTTCTCTTTTATTTATGAATGCGTTTGAAGAAAATTATGTCAATTCTCGACGAATGAAAATATTACTACTTCTAAAATTCGTCCATTTCGTGATGTGCTACTATATTTTCAGAAAGCAGCAAACAAAACTAACTTTTTTTCTCAACTGGATTTCAATGTTCAATCAATAGAATGGAAGAATTTTCTATTTTTAAGAATTCATCTGCAGGTGATGTCAACAATTTCATTATTGGATTGCATTTCAACAGCTTTTGGCTTTTTTCTCAAATTTTGTTCTCTTCGTTAACTGTTTTCCATTCGTCATCAAAAAATTAAAATTCAATTACCGAATATTTTTCTCTTCTCAATACGTAATATAAACGTAAATAATAAACCAAACATAAACTAATAAAATTTCAAAGCGAAAGGTTTGTGACGTCACAAGCCTAGTAGGCTTCATGTTCAATCGTCCATTGGAATAAGAAATAAAGTGATTCCTCAACAATAATGACTTTGTTTTGATGTTATACGCCTTAAACAAAACATTACTGGTTTATATCAGCCACGGTATTAAATCTTTTTTGTGTCTGCTTTCAAAATATACTGAAGATTAAAGTAGAGTTGGTATTTTATTGAAGCATACGTCTGGGATATCAGCAATTTTATTCTTGTTTCACAGAACAGCAGAACTGAATAATAGTAAGTGGATTTCATTCCAGTGTTCCCATTATATTCAATTATTCTTTATACACAGAAGAATCAGCACTCCATCTGTTCAATTTTTTTCTTTTCCTTTGATTAACAATGCTGTGTGTACCTATCTTCATCAACATCATATTATGTAGTGCAGGCTTTTAAAGACGGAATCTAACACTGGTTTTGCATTCACCAGCCGGGATCGTAATTTTTGAGAATTATGTTTCATATACAATTGAGGAGGACACCTTCAAAGACCTTGCGGCAATGGTCGAAGTGATCACACTATATACATCGCAGAAAGAAAAAGATTTCAACCAGTGTCGCATGGCCTTTAAAGATGTCTTCAAGTGTTGATGAAACGTCAGGTCCAAGAGCCTACAGACCTAGCTAGAAATAAATCCGTAGACACAAATTACTAGCTGTTTTCGTGTTCGCTAGCCGAGAAGTTATGTTTGCAACTACAGAAGACATCTTCAAAATCGAAACAACAATGGTCGAAGTGATCTCAGCAAAATGGGATTACTTTGACCCATATTGCATGACCTTCAAAGATGCCTGTCACACTTGCAAATGAAATATCAGGTCCAGAAACCTCTTGAACAGGACTAATGTACTCGAAACAAACTACTGATTAATTCACATATCACTTTGGAACTCGCATGTTCCTGTTGTTACAGACTCCTACTGAATATTGTTATTATTTTCCATCAGCTTGGTAAAATTCAGTGTTGTAATGTTGTGTTGAATAGTGTTCTTATTAAACTCATTTTTGAGAACGTTATTAGATATTGCAGAAAATCAAAATTGTGTTATTTTGCTGTTACCGTAGAGTTTCATGAGACTTTGGTTTCTAGCACGAGCCGCCCCACGTAATTCATAAGTGTATTCAATTAAGACCGCTTGATTCATTTTTTGATACCATTTCAATGTGGACAAATTTGTAACATGTAAAAACATACTTGCAGATAATATAGCTGATAGTTCAATACTTTCTATACCAAACATAATAACGGCAGGGGTTTTTCATTCAATAACGGAAGAGCTTTCCCCAAATACAAGTAAACCCGAACAACTGAATCAATTGTAGCAAATAACGGCGCTAGCTTTAACAATTTACAGACTTATGACGTCAACTATTAGAAAGCACGTTGATGTAATTCAAAATTGAAAGCTATTACATTAAACATTATAATAATGATAATGTGTATGAACCATATTAATCACATGTATATAACAGAGATTGGGTAAATAAACATAGGCATCACAGAAGCAACATTTTCCAAAAATGTTTCTTGTGCATGATATTGCTAAATTCCGAACTATAACTGAACTAAAAAAATATGTATGTACGAGTACTCTATACAATGAATAGATATAAACTGTTTAACTATAAATTAGCATAATGAATTGAAAATAAACTATATAGGTACCTACATAATATGAAACACATAAGGACATGATGGGATTGAAATTAAGTTCTTGTTATTGAGTTCATTTTACAGGGGGTTTTATTCTCACTCATAAAAATCATATTGGATTTTAGTAAGGTAGGCATCAATATCAATTTTTTTTCAGACAGTGTGCAGATTAATAATTTGATGAAACAGAGTTGGATCAGAATTTCTGAGCCAATTTTTTATTTCTTTCTTGAATTTGAATTTATTTTGTTTATTGATTACTTGTATTTTTTCCGGTACTAGGTATGCTCCAGATATTTGGGCCAAGATAACTATAGTGTCTTTGACCTACCAATTTTTGGCATATTGGAGCTAAAAATGTATTTTTTTTCTCGGGTAGTACACATATGTTCCACTGGTTTTATTTTTATTTTGTTCCCAACGACTTTCAGAATAATTTTTTGGCAGTATAGCTGCCGTGTATCCCGGAAATTACTTTCTTCAAATGAGAGGTTACTGGAGACATTCCTACCTTTACCTAACAAAATTTTTACAATTTTTTTCTGTAAAGTATCCAGGCATCTCAAGTGGGTATTCCTAATACCTCCCCAATCTATAATACCATAAGAGAGTTGCGATTGAACCAAACCATAATATACTGCAGTCTTATAGGGAATTTAGAACCATTGTTTCAATAGTTTGAAGCGAAACAAAAATCCCTGTAATTTTTGAGTTAGATATAATATGTGTGGATACCATTTCATGTGTGGATGGATCATCAAGCCAAAGTATTTAACTGAGGTACTTTCTGGAATCAAATTTCAATTGATAATTAAGGGACCTATGTTCGGTAGTTTATTGGTATGAGAGGTAAATGGTTGATATTTTATTTTTTCTACGTTTAAGGTCAATTTGCTATATTGAAACCATTTCATGATGATTTTGAAATCTCTTTCTGATTTCACCTTGATTTGAATAAACAAGTGAAAATGTCGTTTTTGATAATTAGAATGGTTTCGTTAGAGCGAACAAAGCGAGGCATAAAAGTAGCAAACAAATTGTTTTTTCAAAAGACGATGAAATAGGTAGTTTTCAGTGTTTTTTATGCAATGACTCAAAGGCCACTAGTTCTGACAAAAAATATTTTGTAGGAATCTCCAAATCCGAAAAATCAACTAACTTTACTCAAAATGAAAAACATTTGACCAAATACACCCTTAGTATAATTAACAATCTTTTTGAAAGTGATATCACTCGTATTTACGAAATATCCCGGTGAACATTTGCTGTTTGAATGTAGAGCTATGTTAAATATGGAAAGTTCCGGCGAGGTGAAAAAATTTTCAAAAAAATCCAGCCTTTTCCGCCATAAAGGTCATTCTGATTTGTAAAAATGCACAAACATTAAGAAAAATATAACAACACTCACCCTTAGTACTGCTATCGGAGCTCCATCCCCATCTAATGTTGTCTATCACTGGGCTCACAAAACATCACAAACACAACACCACCTTTTAATGCCACATTATCCTAACTTCAGCCTACCTGATATAAGAATGATTATTATTAAAAACAAATTTTTCTATTGAAAAAAGTACTCGTTGGCACTGCCGTTTCTGTTAATTGTTTTTTACCAAAGAAATTATGATATTGAAGAGTCAAAATTTTCTCCAAAGAAGATGAATAAGGGCGAAAGAATGCAGCATAAATCAAAATCACCATGAATATTAAAACAAGATCAGGTGATTGGTAGACAACGGAAAATCCTCAATTGTTCACCAATCATTGGTCAAGTTTCCAGTTCAATGTTATAAAAATTTGACTATAGACTGCATTCAATTACCCTAAAATGTCGCTAATTGATTATTGCTCATTCATGAATAAGTTGTCTTACAATTCAGTTTCGAAATTTGTCACTTTTTCTATGACTACCGTGAGAAATAATTAAAATTTATTTCACATGCAAACAACGCCTCACTTATAGTTTCAGACATTTTAATATACGGTAGACGTTAGAGTAAGTATTGCCAAATACTTATGTTAATTATTCTGATATATATCGTAAAAGGATAAAAAAGTTTAAATTAAAAACATGTTTATTATCACATTTACGGGATGTAATCGCGAAACAATTCGCAACATTAAAAAAATGTCGAGACCAAGCTAAGTCTATTATATAAGGTATACATTTTTCACATGCCGTTTCTGATTCTGGTTTCCCAATTAATTGTGTTACTTTCTTCCTTGCACAAATAAAAAATGTATAACCATATAGAACTGACTATAACCAAACCAAAGAGAATTGCAAATTCACAACAAAGTATAAACTAAAATAAATAACAACCATAAACATTGATCTAAAAAAACATGCTTTCAATAGTAACTAATACAATTATTCGTTCTAAGGTACACAACTGATTTTTTTACATCACACTACAGGCTAGTCAAAGAACTAGTAACAAATACATAACCTTACATGTCTCATTTGATGAGTCATTCATATTGAACAGAAAGTGTAGATAGCTGATAATGATAATAAGTTTTGACTAGCCTTGAAGACATTTTCATTTATAAAATCTAGGGTTAAATACTAAATAATACATAGCCAACCATTTTGAACATCGTCTTAGACTACTTGGACTAGATGATAGGTGGTTAGTCACAAAAATTCTGCAACCGAACCATAAATAAATATTTTATTCAATTCGTACTATAGAGAATTATATTCAACAAAATGCATGTTCAAAATGTTGATTAAACATAAACCTATTTATTTTTTTATTATTAGTGTGTACCCTTAACAACGCATTATCTACCTTAAACTTCCCATTGGGAAATCATAATTGAAATTAAATAAATGTATTGAATCGTCAAAAAAGTTTGTACAAAATATTATTCGTTATAACATTCTACACTAGATTTTATCAAATCCTTTATGTACAGAGTAAACCGTTGCGCAATAATGGCCGCTATGAAATTATACTTTAATCGGGTTTACCACAACTGGTGTTGATAGATTTTCATTCCATTTATTATAATCAAATATGTGAAGGCCTTCATAAGACTCAACTTAACAAAAATAAAGAAGGGGTGTATCTTTTCATTATTTTTCAATCAAATGTCATTCAGGGACTCAATGAAAAGTCATTATGAATCTAGTACCAATTATGTATAGTATCATTTTATACCAACGGACCACCGACCACGTACCACATCACAATGTTTGTTCAAACAGAGACTTAAAATTCAGGATGCTCATCAACCATTAACCCAAAATAGATCGTAAAGTTACGGTCAGCATGTAGGTTACATTTTTGTATTTCATAGATTGTTTCCACCAAAACCAAACTGTATAACTAAATAGTTGAATTCCAATTGAATAGACACTATATTACATTTTCAATATAAAATTAGAAAAGTTTGGAATTCAAATTTTGCCATTCTACGTGAATTATAATTGAAAATATTACCAACTACTGAAGATGAATATATACTTTATTATTTGAAGTTGACTATTTTCAATGTTTTGTGGTTGAGATTACAATTTTTTTTCGGGGCAAATATAATACACAGAATCATTTCTAACTACTTTTATTGAAAAATTTGACATCCTGTGCCATTGAAACTATTTTGAAATATGTAGTAAACTTTTGGAGTTAGAGATATATTCCGTATCATCAGTGTTTTTCAGTACTTTTTCTTGTCCTATTCAATAACTTTTACTTTATGTGAATTATGTGAATTAAATATGTTGATGCTCTACATATTAAGGGACTCGCCTGTACCACTTTATAGTTCAATTTATAGCTAGCACAGTTGAAAATAAATTTTTCCTATTCAATTTTTTCATGACTCACTAATATCAAAAATCAAAGACAGCGATTACGTGCAATTGCTTGTCTGTATAGAACATATCGCATTTAAATGACAGGTAATCCGCTTCTAAACAATGGGCAATTATATAGAATTAGTATCACAACAGTCATCACAAACGTTGGATTTAATGTAGAATAATTTGTTTTAATGATATCCTCGCATTGGTTCCATCATGGGTCATTAGTGCATCAAATGGGCTTTTTCACGATTTGTCCAACTTAATCAAACGCTTACGTGTCTTAATGTTTTGAATTTTGAAACCATTCAACTGAACGTAACCCGATGAAATCAAGCATTCCATCTCTAGTGATACTCTCCGTGGAAAAAAATTATCGGACAATTTGATCTCTGATTCAACTGTATTCTTGTTGAACACGAGTCACTACCTATTAGGTTCGTTTAGTTACAATGAATGTATGCTTCAAGAAACATTAATCTCTTATACAAAGCTAATGAAAGAAAAAGAAAATAGATTATATAAACGATATGAAATTATATGACCTAAAATTTGGGATGTACTCCTATCAAATACTGGCGACTTATCGATGTCAGGTATGCAAACATAAAGAACACAATATAAATCATCAAATACCGAATACTTCAGATATAATACTGCTCAGTACGTTGAAGAAAACTTGCATTGATGTTCTGTTATATTGCTGAATGAAACAATTTTGTTGAACTTTCGCTACCTTTGATTGGTGATAATGGTAAATAGTGATATAAAAAACATTTCTCCCATAAAGTCCAAGTTCGTTCAAAACAGATTTTTGAATGGCCAACTGAAAACATTATACGGGGCCAGGAATTTTTTAACGACGGATATAAAACTATTTCTGTGTGAATCGTTAGTATTGTATTTTTTATTTTATCGCCTGCGGTCCTTATATGTATCAAAAGTCATGTTCAAAAGTAAAAAAAGTTCAATACTCTTGTCTATGACTAATATATGGTGTTAGTAGACGTGAAATAATTTGAAATACACTAATTATCGATGCATGGTTGAATATGGAGAAGAGAAGACTTTTTTATGTTGCTTTTTTCTCCCACCAAATTATAATTACCAAAAAAAACCTTATAGCTGCATCGTAAAATCACATTTCGCTCTTGATATTCATGACGCTAATGTAAGATTCAGAGATACACTAACACCACCAAAGTTTGAAATTGAATTTTTCAAATGTTGTTTTCACATCAAATATACACCTTATACACCTCTTCACCTCGAGAACTCAAATGTCTATCGTTCAAAAAATTCAAATTAAATTGAAAGAAATACCTTTTTGGCCAATATGAAATTTTTCTTTTTCTTTTTTCGTTGCTCTTTTTTCTATATACACTCATTCATACATTCATTCATTGAAGTTGAGTGGAAGAAAATTTCAGTTCACAGGTCACAAATCTGGAGTGTTCCTATGTATGTGGGAAATTGAGGTGAATACTATTATTATTATTCTTGTCAAAAATAGTGCTACGTGTATTGGTGAGAACACATGAACGTTTCATTCACATAAAAATTCATATTTTCGCATCAAAATTTTGAAAAAAATCGTATCGTCATCTTTAGAATGAACTAATGAATTTTCTATCAACATTTTCTTTTTTTTTCACAAAATGACTTCATCACTCCGCATGATAGTGGCTTCAATTGAAAATATTTTGAACAAATTTCAATATAATTCAATGTTTCATTCATTATTTACTGAAATAAATGTGAATATGGTAACAAAACCAAACTTATATCATGTTAAGAACATGATTGAGGAACCACTGTTCCTCAATCATGTTCCTAACATGGAAGTGGAAGATGATTGTGGTTAGATTTATTATCGCCATTTATTATCGCCTTTAAACCAAATGGAAAGGAATAAAGTTTATCTGAGTGTAATATAATGGTTATGGCAATGCTGCTTTGTTAAAGTAACTCAGAGAAATGAGTTGAATAAAAAAGGTAAACAGAAGGAAAGGTAGGTATGTATTTTCTGAAGAGAATATGCCAGACTGAACAAAGTTCACAAATAACCAGAAAATATTGCTAAATATTCATTAGTTCATTGAAGAACAGTATTTCAGAAACTACTGGATTTACACAGAACGTTTCAATTTCAAATTAATTAGACTAATCTCTCAGGATGAAAATTATCAAAAATATTAAATTTTGCCTCCGTTAAGAGATAAAGGAGGATTATTCGATTTAACCGATTTATTAAACTAGTCAGCAAATGACGTTTACAAAGGCGCTGTATAATTTCCAAATTAAAATGATTAATACTGAAAAACATTTCCAGTTTAACAGCCAGTAACTTCAACTATGGCTGAGAACAATAAAACCACCAAACAAGAAAGTATCATATATGTACATAAACGGCCAAAGTTGTTATGAGAGATGGTACACTTTCTAAATTCCACTTCGATTTCATGATTTCAAACTAATCCGCGTCCGTCATTATTCATAAAAGAATCTGGCGCCTGTATTTGTTTAAATTTAATCATTCCTCAATGTTAGATCTCGTTATCCGTGCAATTACAGCCCACTATATTTGAAGGCCTTCACAAAATATCATTGGCCAGGTAAAAGTTGTATGTGGGAGGCATGAAATACATCTGCGTTGGAGTTTTGCTCAATTTCAGGTCAATGCCCCTCTACTTGAACTATCTAATTTGGTTGATTTTTTTTACTTTTGATTTGTACGGGAGATTGATGGGTCGACTGTAGATTGCGGTTGATGTGTGAGGATACATGGTGATTATGAGTAAGTATCAATAAGTTACGTCACAAGTTATTACTCATGTGTTCTAGGGAACTTATATCTTGCAAGAACTGATTGGAAATGAATTTGAGACATAATGCCTAGGAGGATAACCCTAGGCGGACTACATCATGAATCTTGAGCATGGTTTAAATACGACAGTTTAGTAAAACTGTATCTTTAGGGAAAATTGTACAATATTCAAGGTATAAAGCATACAAGGTATGCTAGGTATAAGAATACAAAGAATTCCATTCTTGGTGATTTCTTTCATGAATACTTGCACAATTCCATAATTAAAGGCCCGGAGAGTACAAAAAAAGCCAGACAAAGAAACAAAAAATAATTTTCGAAGGTTTGAAGTAGATGAACATCTGAAGATTGTTAAATAGAAAGCTAAAACACTTTCATCACAGTTCGTCAAGTTTAATGCCACTATGAGGAGGCAAGCAACCTATGGAAATATATCCAGAAGATCTAGAAGAATACTACAGGCATTGAACAAATGATTTGTAGAAAATAGTACTGGAAACAAAATTTTCGAAATAAGTGTTGAAAATGTGAAAATCTGAAGAAATGGATAAGGCAGACGAAGAAACATGTGTCGTATGTGTCGCATGAATAGGATGGAATAGAATAGAATAGAATAGAATAGAATAGAATAGAATAGAATAGAATAGAATAGAATAGAATAGAATAAAATAGAATAGAATAAAATATACTATGTATATATGTCAGTTAATTTTTGGTGTTCAGAAGTTAGTCAATTGGGGTGACTTTGTCCTCTGGGGTAGCTTTGCCCAGTTTTGAAAAAACAGCTTCGCGCCTCCATAGTAAATAGCTGAAAGGTCTTTCGAAGCGCTGCAGTTAATGAAATATACCTCCTCGATGACAACGAGATATTCTATAGTTTGTAGGTCGTTCCAGATAAGTGCTATTACCAATTAACTGTTGTCATGGCAACTGTACTAGTTATTTTCGATTTTTTGAGCAATTTTTGTTTTGTACTGTGACTGGTATAAATTTTATCAACTTGAATTTCAAAGTTGGGCAATGTCACCCCAATTGACCGGTACTACATGGAAATTTCTGCAGTCCTTTAAAAATGTTCAATATAGTTATGATTAAGACTGCAATAAATCTATCAAAATGTAATTGTTTTCAACTTGACACAGGAAATTTTGTCATAAAAACTTTCATGAACTCAAAATTATCCAAAAAAGTTGTTATTGTGAATAATTTTGAGAAGTGAAGCAAAATACAGAATTTCGATATATTATGTTAGAATGTATGAAACGAAAGTTTATAAACAAACTCCCCATTGGTGTTTAATCTAATCAACTTCAATGACTAATGGAATCATTGCTTAAATTTGAAATCGCATTTCCATTTAAAATCGTATTTCCATTTGAAAAGTAGATAACATACTGAATATTATGAAAAATAATTTCAATATGTAATATATTTATTCATAATTTAGATAGTTTCAACACTGTTATTGTACTTGTGATGCACTGTTTGGAACCTTTGGTGTGGTAATAACTATTCCTGGAGTTTTTTCCACTATCAAACCGTTATTTCAACACCTTGACAAGTGTTTTGATCACCAAGTGATCATCAAAATTCAAGTTTGATCTTCCTCTTGAAGATGATCAATTGATTATCGAAACACGTATCGAGGTGTTGAAATAACGATTTGGTGTTCCGAAAAACTCCAGTAATACTCATATTGTAGTTTTCCATTTCTCAATAAGTGAATACACCTCCAGGCACAGATTTCAAACAAAAATTCGAATCAAATCGGTGATCAATATTTTTAAAATTTAGAAACTGATGCCCTGAGCATTTACAACACAGTGTGTGTCAACTGTTAGTATTATAATCTATTTTAACCTTCCGACTGCACCAAACGTTAAGACCCGTTTTAAAAATTTCAAGTGCGCGACGTTGTCAAGTTGAAAACCTGTTGTGTGTTGCCACCCTCGAATAAAATGCTAATATTTTGTTATTTTAATGCCTCCTACGTCTTCCACGTGGGAAGATGTAGGTTACACTCGAGAGCTGTATAAAAGTACTATTACTTCATATATGTAGGTAATTTGAGTAAACATGGATGAATTACCATATATGAGGATTTGTGAGGGATTATACGAATGGTAGGCGGGTATTACAATTAAAACATATTCAAAGTATCACGTGCATAAAGCATACACAAGGATATACATTTGCTTCCATCAGCTGTTCCATTGTTCACGATATGTCGATTGGTAGGTCTATTTTTCAATCGGTTCTAACGAATCAAGTTATTCAAAATCTAATCTTTCACTTATTTCAGGAAGATTTAAGATTTTTTTGAGGATATTCAGCAAAGGTTTATAGTCTTATTTTCACGCAAGTTCAATTATTTTTATTGAAGCAAAAACTAATTTCCTTGAATGAAATTTTCTTCAACATGATCAGCCCTCCTAAACTAAATTGTAAGCATACTTTTTATATATCATCCAGTATTACTATGTTCACTCAAGTCTAAATTATTCATTAGTCTGTTACGGTAACTGCAGCAGATTGAATGATCTGTTGTTTGCTCAAAAGGGATATTAAGAACCATATGTTTTAAAAAAGTATGGTGATTCTTGTAAGCAGTTATTCACTGAACTACAAATTTTAACTGTGATATTCATGTATATTTTAAATTGTGTCACTTCCATCAAGAATCATTACATAACTTTCACCAAAGGGATATTTATAACCACTGGTTTTACTCTTAGTCAAAATTATAATCTGATAGTTCCTGTACACAAATTAACATATGTATCAAACGGATATCATATTATGTCTATTAAAATATTTAATAAACTTCTCATATTCATTAGAAAAATTTCTAATCCAATTAATGTCAAAAACCATTCAGAAACAAAACAATATCTGCTGTTCGTTTCGAATTTCAAATGATTTCAAAACGACACATTTATTTATTTTTTGCTGTGGCCACAGGAAATTCTAGAATTGATATGTATGAACAAAAGAATTATCCAAACTCATACAGTTTTACAATGGAACTTTTGGGAAATGAAAAAAAAAGAAATGGAAGATATAAACTGATTACATTGGTGTTTCATTAAGAATATGAGTCTACAAAAAAATAATATAGTATTTTCTAATATTCTGTATGACCAAATTATACTTTGGAAAATGATCGTGACACAAGTCTTACGTGAATCAGTAAATTAATTTTTGAGAAGGTTCAACTCGTTCAATATCGAACGAAATGAAACACAAATTGAATTACTTGCTGATGTTTCCCGCTTCAGATATACTGATGTACTGCAACATTGGTTTTTGAGTACAACACTGATGATGCAAACAATGTAGCAACAGATCATAGCTTGAAAATCACGAATTTGTACACTAAACATTGATATACTATGTCCAGATATTTTATATTCTTGTATCAGTTATATCCTGACATTGAACAATAACATGTGTTACTTTGTGAAACTTTTGCAACCTTCTCCGATATTTCTAATACACTTTGGGTGCGACATTTAGTTCTCTTCGTCATAGTATTGAAAAATAGAGATAATATAAAAAAGAATACTAAATGTCACAATTTGAAGTATATAAAAGAGAAAATTTTATACAAGGACACACTTTCTGCAAAAGTGTCCACCGCTTGAAGAAAAATTTCAAAGAAACTATCTTATCAATCTATCTGAAATTGATTTATTTCTGATCACATTCAAATATCGTGTCGGTATACTTCGTACTTTTCACTCAAGAATGTACATGTTGAATTGTGTCCAAAACGCAGAACACTGTATATATCCCTTCAATTAAATTTTTTCGGGAAAAAACTGTATATTTTTAAAATATCACAGAAGAGGTGAATTATGTTTAATAAAAAACTATTTTATAAAATGCCAGTACCCCAACCACAAGAACATCAATAAAAATAGTATTTCAACTTCAAACAATCAGATTTGAAAAGTTTAGTAGTTATCAATAAAAAAATGGCGATTTAAAATGAAAATCAAAGAAGGAAAAAAAATGTTTTTCAATTTCATATCTGATACCTACATGTGCTCTTTGATTTCTTCTCTAACACAATTTTTTCCAAGCTTCGAGGATAATTTCAACAGGGAAATATGAAAAGACTGAGTTTTATCAATTATTATCTCATGGAATGGAACAGTATTTCATTATTAAGTACTATCGACTTAATTTTATTCCAAAGCGGAACAACTTTTGTGAATATGTAGAGTTCAAAGTGTGACCCATTTAAGAAAACTCCCAATATGGACACAAACAAAAACGGCACAATAAGCTACCTACACACTCAGTACAAGTACCATGCAACAAATAAAACAATGCAACTGCGTCAAAAATTGTTACAAAACTATATGAACCAACCGCACACACACACGGTTAATGTCATTTCAAAATTATTTCACGATTTGATGTAACGTCAAATTAATTGATTGGTTGTTGAATTCATAATTGTGGGAAAATACGATTCTTGGTCTTTAGTCTGACCTGTATACAAGTTTATTTTTTCGCGTCTTATATATCAATCTGGTTTTCTGTAATCAAGTTTGGGGAACCAATAGTCGTAATGAATGATGAAAGACTCGGCTTTTTTTTCAAGATAATATATATGAATGTGAATTCAAACCATTGACTGCTTTAACGTATTTCGACCTGATTTTTGAATATTTTCAATTTGGTTTTTCATACTTATCATTCAAATGTTTCCAATTTCCCTTGAATCATTATTTACTAATCAGCAAATATATTCAGTCAGACATTCCAAAATATGATGTTTCCAAATATAAAATCAGTTAAAATTCATTCATATTCTGAAACTAATATATGTTTTTATTTTTATCGTTGTTTTATCAGTTTTTTTTAGTTTATTTAAATACATCTCATGAGGATAAATATTCTAATATATATTATTTATACGTTGAGTTATATACGGTTAAATCAATATTATGATGAAATTATTTCGATAGGCTTTTCTTATACATTTTACTTTTTACGGGTGGATCGTTCCAATTTTTTTGTGAAGACACGACCAATCTGATTACATTCTAATTTCACAAAAACATAAAAGAGTTATTCATGTTATCATGTTATTAAACAAAATCTTGAAAACGTGATACCTATGTCTTTCATTTCATTCTGAATAACGAATTTAGAATTAATACCTGATATAATACCTCAGTATTTCAGATATGTTACTCGTGATAAGAATGTTTTAGGTGAATTATGTTTAATTATTATGTAATTATATTTGTTAGAATTTCTACACAATTCTAAAATTCTGTATTATCAAAATATCTCAATTACAATTTTATTGTTCAGTCTCTCCGCTCCTCACAGTTGAGAGACTGAACAATAAAATCCCCTCCAACCTAAGTGAAATTTTCCAAAATATCAACACGAACAATAGTATTGACTTCCTCAAAGAACGTAACATTTCATTTAAACTGAAGTATAAACAATTGTATAATATTTTAGATATATTTTATATATTTGCCGCTAATAGCGGTTGATGCGGCTTTTTCTAAATAAAATACAAAAATGTACAGTGAATATACCATGAACTTTGGATTTGTGCAATGAAAGATTTTGTTACTTTTTTTGTATTTTTACTTTCAACAGACTGAAAATTTAAACAAAATGAATATGACAAAAGAGCCAGTCTGGTTCCACTTGAGAAAAATTGTCTTTTTCAATTGGTGACGAGTTAACCTTTTGCTAACTGCAATATTTTTACAACCTACAAAATATTTTGTTAAAATTTCGCAGTAAAGAACACGTCACATAATGCTGAACTTAGGAGGACTTGAGAAAAGCACTTCAAAATCAAGTAATGATTATTTTCATTCGTATATACTTGTACTTTCATTCGAGTAGTTTTTCTGTCAGATGATCTGTTAAAATCGCACTAATCTTGCTAGTGGTATGACGGTAACAATCTCAACAAATTCATAAACATTTATATAAATATATGCATGCATATATTGTTTATCGGTGTATAGTATATTTTCATCAAGATTTTTATATTTCATACACTGTAAGCATGAAGCAAGTGGCATAACCATCTATCGCATCCTCTTAGTATTCTTGATGACATTATTGAACTTTGATATGTGAATGGTGAGGAATAACCGCTCATATTTCTTGTCGTTTCTTAAACATACATAAGTTTGAATATTACTGGAGTTTTTTCCCAACTCCAAATCGTTATTATCAACACCTCGACACATGTTTCGATCACCAAGTGATCATCTTCAAAGAGGAAGATTAATCTTTTAATCATCATCGTTTTAATCTTCCTCTTTGAAGATGATCACTTGGTGATCGAAACACATGTCGAGGTGTTAAAAATAAAGATTGTGTTGGGAAAAACTCCAGTAATATTTATTACTTCACCAACGGTTCCAAACAGTGCATCATAAATAAATAAGTTTCACTATTTGTACAGTATTGCTTATCCCTAGGGAATGCAATCTCTACCTGTCAAAATCTCGTTTTTGCGAGATTGATCTCGGCTGAAATATAGGCGAAATCTCGCGAGTTTAACGAAATTGCATTTATTAAAAACAAACTGATGTTGAGGAACCTTTGATAGAAGCTGAAAATGAGGAAAACGACGATTAGATTTCTTCTGAAGTAGACGAAATATCTAGCACTGGGTCAGACTCAGAAGATGATGTTTTTCATTGACCTATCCCCAGAATAAAAGTAGACCTAGAGGTAGAATATGCGGGTCTTATTGAGGAAGTTAAGAAATTGGTGAAACATTTTATAAGGCCACCCACTAAAACTGATACTCTGCAAATATACGAGTACGTAAAGCAAGAATTTGTTACTTCCGAAATAATTCGTAAGAAATAATAACATCCCAGTCTTATAGTCGACTTAAATTAGTTATTTCAGTGTTGGACTTCTTGTTGTTTTGTTATAAAAAAACTGCTTTATTATTGAAATACTTTTGTTTGATATTACAAAAAAAGACTGGT
>WOGO01001191.1:0-19058 GCA_015342085.1 Leptinotarsa defecta | reverse complement strand
CACTTCAAAATTTGTGGACTGTTCAGGACTGTTCTCTTACTTGGGAGAAATTAAACTTTTTTGAAGTTTTCAAACAACTCAGAATTTCAAAGTATGGGATCTCCAAATTATGCATGTTGGAAAAGCCCCACTTTTTCCCTTTCTTTTCTCTCATTTTTATTTTATTAATTTTCATTCAATTTTTCACTATTATTTTTTTCTATCTTCACGGCCCAAAATTTCTCAACTTTTTCCCAAGTCGAAAAAGCAGGGAGGAGGCTTCTCCCCCCAATGGCGACGGCCTGATTACTGGATATTCACATGATATATTCTGTTAATTTTCTCATGTGGATTTCTGTTGAAAACGAAACGATGGAACGTTGTGAGTTTTCCGTATTATGCAATACTTCAATTCAGTTTATTCAACAATTTTCAATGAAAACATAACCAACATTTTAAAATATCATGAAATACAAGGTGGCCAAACTGAAAGGAAATATATCCATTCAGGAAAACGCGAGTATCCGTCAGTTTTTGACTGAAATTGAACTAAAAATTTATGGGTCCTTGCGGATCCATTTCGTTTTCGTATAAACGACTATATTACAAGGCTGTTGGGTATACTAATAGTATTCTTTTAGATAGTTTGGACTCGGCACCTGGATCTCTAACTTAAGCACATTCACGTACTTCAGAAAAAAACAATTTTTCGCTTTAATGACGAATCCAAATTCAATTTAGTAACATGTTTTTTATAATTATCTGTAATGATATTTCAAAACTTCTTTGAAGGATATTTCTACCGGAGTTGCAGACATCGCTCTAACAGGAGGTGTTGAAAATATGTCAGCAGCTCCATATATGATTAGAGACATCAGATTTGGTGGGATTCCTTTGGGAAAAAGTCCTGTTCTGGAAGACGCCTTTTGGGAAAGCAGTCTTGATACCTTCTGCGGTTTAAGAATGCCTCTTACGGCGGAAAAATTAGGAGGACAGTACAATCTCACTAAAGAGGAAGTGGATCAGTTTGCCTTTAACTCCCAACAACGCTGGAAAAAAGGTAATTTTTCACAAACTCTCAATAACTTATTAAAGCAATAATAATATTGACGATACGAAAGTGGTTTTTCAGTTTATAAATATAAATAAATATAAATCTTTGAAATGAAACCTGAAGTCAAATTCAATTTCAATAAACGTATTCTAAAAACACTTTATTGTGTGATATTCACTAGATAGTTTTACAAAAACGCAACACAGGTTTTGCCATACAATGGCTTCCTTGGGCGTGTCTTAATAACTAATTCTACACATTAAATGCTATATATACTATAAGTTTGTAATGAATTTAATTACCTGAGCTTATGTTCCATTTTCCACATTTGGAAAAATATTCAGTAACGGAGAGTTATTCAATTCTAATTGATCATTCAATAAATTACCCGAATTCCTGAATCTATTGATTTCTAAACATTCTAGAAAATTGAGCTTCAAACTCTTTTCTAAATGTAACACATCGTATTCCTGATTGAACTCATGTCCTTCTGCTAATAGGTGGTTTGCAAATGTGGAATTAGTCTTTCTATTTATAAAACTGCTTCTATGCTCTTTAGTTCTTTGGAAAAATGTTCTTTCAGTTTGGCCAATATACAGTTTTGGACAAGATCTATCCAAGAACGAAGTTTTGTTTTTATTGTTTTTAATGAATTCACTCAGATTATTATTCGATCTGTAAGCTACGTTTACGCCTTCTTTCTTCAAAAACGGGTGATATTCCTGGTTGTAAAACTATCTAGTGGAAATCATACAATAAAGTGTTTTTAGAATACGTTAGTTATGGATTTTCATCAAGTATTGGCCAATTCCATCATATATTTCTTGTATTTTGTTCTATTTATGTGAATGTGACTGTTGTGCCTAGTAGAATGGTGATGAATGTCCTTATTGAAAGTTATTAATAATATCAAGTTTGGTGGGGCCATTTTATTTAATCTTTTATTAATGAAAATCATAGAACAATTGAATAATCTTTTGGATACTGAGAGCCATTGTAGAGCAGATAGCATGGTAGAAATTAGTGTATACCCATTATATTTTAAATGTATTCCCGTTCCCCGATTTTGTAGTTTTTGTATTTGTTGCACTTTTTCAGATTTAACGAGAATAAAATAGATGCACAATTGTCAAAATGGGGTTGGAATATGGATTTATATCCCACAATTTTATCTGTTGATAAGTTATTGGCGATTCTTGAGAAAAAATATATTTTTTTGCAATATTTTTTCAATATACCTACTTGAAGTGGTCGTCGAATGATAAGCAATTATCAAGTTGAAATCTCAAATACTCCACTGATGTTACTGTTTCTATATGTTAATCTTCAATTTTTATATTTATGTTGTTTGTATTTATTTAATTATATTTGAATTTAGTAGTGATTATCATTGCTTTATTTTTTTTTTAACGTTAAGTTTCATTTTATTGGTTTTCAGATATGTTTCTACTTTCTCTAAAACTTCATTCATTCTGCCAACACTTATTTCTAAATTTACTCCAGTACAGGCCAATAAGGTATCATATGCAAATATGTTCTGTTCTGTCTGTCTGTCTTATCCATTTATAAACCATCCCCTCAATCCTGTATCCTCTTAGCTTCTGAAGCAAAATACTTCTATCAATCGTTTCAAAGGCCCTTTTGAAATCTAAAAATACAGATACAACATATTTACCTTTATCTGTTCCATTAGGAACATCGATTAGTCAATATTTGGCATAAAAACTATTACTGGCTAGTAGTATAGGTTTTTGAAATTCATTTCTGTGTACTTGATTGTCTAAAGTAATGAATCAAATCCATCAATGAAATATTTTTTCAAATAATGTGAACATGCTTATTCTGAGTGAATGAATGATGATACAATTCCTTCTTTATAAAAAAATATACAGGACTCCTCAAAGAAAAGAATGTAAATACTCGGTTCAATATAATTGAAAAGGGTGTATTTATAGGAGAAGATAATTTTTGGAAAAGAAAGGTTTTGGTTTTCTACTTCTCCATCTTCATAAAAAAAACGTCGGAATCTTAATTTCAAAATAAACTCCTAACAACGGCAGATATTACGCGAACTTATTGCAACATTTGAGTGAAGAAATCAAGCATAAACCGCAGTAGTTATCGAAGAAAAAAAGTGTTGTTTCATCAAGACAATGCACTAGCCCACAAATCCATTGTCGCAATGACTAAAATTGACGAATTAAAGTTTGAATTGCTACCTTTGCCACCATATTTGCCAGATTCAGCCCCGTGGATTATTTTTTGTTTTCAGAATTGAAAACATGTCTCTTTGGTTGAAGATTTTCCAACGATGAAGAAGTGATATCGGCAGTTACTGGCTACGTTTATATGAAAGTAGTTGTTTTGAAGATAGAGAAATACAACACCAAAACTTCTCTTTCCCAAAAATTCAAAAATCATTTTATTTCATGAAAAATGTTTCTGAGTGTGATTCTGAGGAGAAAACTGGTATCATGCAAGGTCGTTATTGTTCAAGGTAAATTATTAGTTTGTGATTTATTTTTTTATTCCTAGGTAAGTTTCCCATGTTCATTTCATAAAGATGGAGAAATAGAAAGTCTGAAAGTTTTTTCCACGAGTGAAAAAATGCTACGAGAATAAATATCTTTTAGTTATGTCGATTTCATGATGCCAACTCTTCAATATTACCTGTAAATGCGCTCTTTTTCAATTGAATTTTTTGTGACACCGTGAAATTCTGTATCATCTCAGGATTTTTTTAATAACTCACAGTGACCATTGACACAGTTAGAATATGAACATATCAGTACAGGAATACAAAATAGTCTTACAGATGTTGAGAATTGTTGATATCTCAGTAATCGCCAGGTCAGGCTTCGCCATACCTCTGCATGTATCACAATTTCCTTTTTTCAAAAAAAAAATAATTTTGAAACTCAAAAATAATAGAATGGCGTGTAAATTTTTGGTGGATAGTGGTTCAAAGAATCCTGAAATGAAGGAGAGCCGAAATAACAACCTGCACCCAATCTGAAATCATTACTCTCGCTCGTCTCCATCTTTCGTATCTAGATCACGTCCGGCTCACTGGATGACGGCTACTTCCTGAAAAACAATGTCTGTCACTCTCTTCCAATCCTTCGTTCACACGTTCCGCCGGACGAAATTATTTTGGAATCTTGCGAAAAGTATATTTCTCCTGATTTCGCCCAACGTCCACTCAGCAACATCAAATCAAGCCATACGTTTTATGTGTCCAGCGGGAAAAATATATCTCGATTTTGGAATGTATGTCTCTTCTGGGGTTTCAGATTGGAGTTTTCTGAATTATTTGCTTTTGATGAATCACCTTTATTCTACTCGAAAACTGAATTTGAAGCGCATATCGTATTTTCTGTTAAGTCCTTGATATTTGCATCGAACAATACGTTCAGTAGCCTTGCCTGATGAAGTACATTGGGGCAAGATGCCTGTGAGTGTGGCACTGATCAGTATATTGTTTGATATGGGATGAAGAAGATAAATTAATTTCTGCTAAGATGTTCATTTATTACGACCGATTTCGGTGAATTAAACCGTTCTCAATGTTATCTCAATTATCAATACCTTATCCGAGATATCAAAACAATAATACTTGTAATGCACTGTTTGGAACCTTTGGTGTAGTAAAAAATAATAAGTACTGGAGTTTTATTTCAACACCAATCCGTTATTTAAATACCTCGACACGTGTTTCGATCACCAAGTGATCATCAGTTTGATCTTAATATGATCACTTGGTGATCGAAACACATGTCGAGGTGTTAAAATAACGGTTTGGTGTTGGGAAAACAATGATAGTTTAACTTCTATTCGTCCAGTCATTTTAGATCGATTTAGGCCTGTATTTTGGAAAGTTGACATAACCAGCTGTAAATTTCTATTAACTCTGTACTTTGGCATCATATGCATCACATATACATACATATATACACACACATATAAAAATATAAATGAAGCTATTTGAAAATTATAGTATCAATACTTTTTCATTAAAGAAAAATTACTCTACGATAAAAACGAAGACCTCTGAAGAACAGTCTTTTGGTCCTGCTGCATTATTTCAAAAATTATCCTTTATATCGATCAGTTGATGGGTGAATTATATAGGAAGTTTTCAAATCCAATTTTTCAAGTTTTTTTTAACAGGCTTAGCGAGTTGATTGTTTTTCGTTCACTGGGAAGTGCATTGTATACTCTGGGTTTGAGGAAATATGATGAATGTTGAGATATTGTTTTAGAGACGAGAGGCACTGCGAGGTTTGTTACCTTCTTTCCGAGTATTATATGTGTGCACATAGTAATACTTTTGCTAGTTGATAAATTCCATCACTGGAATATAATCGATCTTTCCAGTATATTATCCTATGTATCAATTTCTAGAGTACATCGAGTCTCTTCATTTGATTATTGTAGGCACCTCCCCAAGCTATTATTCCGTACCTCAATTATGATTCCACCAGTGCGAAGTATGAAATTCTCAAGCATCTTATTTCAAGAAATTTATTGATATGTGAGCTTTTTTCTGAAAAAAAAATTATGTTATATTCTTGAATACAAAATAATGAATGCTCATTTAGTCACTAGAAATTCATTCAAAATCACCTTCCCAAAGGTCAAATTCGATCTCATGGATTACCAGCAACTTCAAAGTGAAATTACATCTTGAGAAATGCTTCCAAATCTTCGGAAAATTCCAAATCCTTATTTACAAGGAATCAGGTAGAGATAAACAACCAAGTATGGAAAAGCTCATCCCTCTGTTTTTAATTTCTTTTATTGCGTTGGAAAACACTCCGCGATAAATCTCCGGGAGAAAGAGGGAGCGTAAAAAACAAAAATCAAAAATACATTCGGGGTCACAGAGATAATAGCGAGGCAATCATTTCTTAAAACGACTTATATGAGCAATATACTTTAATAATTGAACATTATAGGTTTTGGAGAAGCTCTCAGCGAGATTGAGCGTTCTACTTGCCCCATATAATAGTCTGTATTAACTCTTATACTTTGAGCAGAGGCGGATTTAGCCTATGCGAAATTGAAAAAGAATACTAAAATACCGAATAAATATATTGTAGCGTAGTGGCTTAATTCCTGACGGAATATATAACATATGACTGATGAGTTTGCTAAATTAGTGCTTTGAAGCAAATTATTCACAAATTGTGGCAACACCTCATGATTTCAAAAAAATATTTCATTTTGATTTCTACCATAATTCGAAGACTTATGAATAATCGTAATATTTCTGAAGTGTATTTATTTTCAAGACAAATCATTTTTCAGATATTACTATGAATGTTCCATGTTCTTTTGAAAATATTGGTGTTGACGTCCAAAATATATTCGATTTGACTTTGAGAGTTATTTTTTGACATTCCTCAATAATACTACATTCAAAATTTCTGACATGTAGAAATCGACGTGAGTTTATGAATTATTCGTTTTGATTGAGGAATAATCTTTGATGATTTCTCAAATACAGATTCAAAATCTATATTGTCATATTTATAGAATTATTTATATAAATTTCAGATTAAGGAAGTTTCAAAGCGATTCTTTAAAATCGCATCCAGCATTTTAGTTTACGTAATAAACGTGCAGGTCTTCATGATATACCCTCACATTTTCAAAAATGTGTTTTGAAATATGATTTCTATTCTTTTGCCAAGTTTCCAGAAATTGATATTGATTGCTCACTTTTTTTATAATTTGAACGTTTGGTTCTGATCAATCCTTTGAGTAAAACCACTCCATTCACCAAAATTGACGAATTTGGTGGGAACGCTGTAACAACATTTGCACCTGCACCAAATACTCTAAAAACATGAATGTATGTCGATTTCAATGGATTATATAAAGAACATAGGATTTCAATTTTCGCTTTTGTGACCAACTTCAAAAAAGTAGGCTATCAATTAAACACATGTATATTATATAACTGAATAAACTAAATCATTTTCACATCATTTTGACCCCCCTAAATTTTATTGTACTCATTTTGGATTGTATTCTGTCGGTTGATTTCGGGTATTTATTAAAACACGTTTCAGAATTTTGAAAAAAATCATTTTTAAAGTTGATTCCACTATTTTTATTGCTTTTTCATATTTTATTATCCACATCCCATCCATATTCTATGCATATTCTGTTTATCTTATCCATATACATATCCCATCCATATCGAATTCATCCTACCCATATCCAAACACATTCTATCCATATCAGTATCCTTTTTATATTCGTGTTCTATCCATACACTAACTATATCCTATTCATATCCTAATCCATATCCTATCCATATACTATATTATCCATATCCTAACCATATCCTATCCATATCCTATCCATAACCTCTTCATATCCTATCTATATTCATATTTTATCAATATCCCACCTATATTCCATCCATATCCTATCCATATCATGTTTCATCTATATCTCACCCATATTCCATCCATATAATATCCATATCATGTTTCATCTCTATCCATCCATATCCTATTTATATTCTATCGATATTCTATCCATATCCTATCCATATCCTATCCATGTCCTATCCATATCCTATCCATATTCATGTTTTATTCATATCCCACCCATATGTTCCTGAAAGAACGTTCACTGAAAGAGGACGTCGATGGATATCTCTCGAATACTGGTGTTTCCCAGGGATCTATATTGTCTCCAACCTCCTTTCTATTGTATATCATTAACTTATTAGAAAAAAAACAAGAATCCAAAATACTCCTTTGCTGGCTACAGCATACTTGTGCCTGATAAAGCTCAGATCAGACTTTTTTGGAGTATTGTTCCCATGTATAGAGCTCTGCCTCAAAACATACCTTGAAGTTGCAGTATTCCATCCAGAAATAAGCCATCCGCCTGATTAGAGACGCGAACATCACTTGCAACCTTGATAGTCGAAGAAAGGTTGGGGATTTGTCTGTCTTCTATAGATACTCTCACGAGAAGCGTTCAACTGACTTCGCACATTTGATTCCACCTAGAACGGTTACAGGATTTTTCTGTAGTCCTAGTGTTTTGCTCTCAAAAAAATATCATTATCATATCCTATCCGTGTCATATCTATATCCTGTCCATATCCATATCATATCCTATCCGTATCATATACATATCCTGTCCATATCCATATCCTATTAGGTACTTTATAAATCCTGGAAATGATAAAATTTCTCACAGATGAATACACGAATAGTCAAAATAGGGTTCTTTTCAAGGAGACTCAAAAACCATCCAGTGTGTCCGATCTTAATCTAGTCCGTTCCTGAGCACATCGGTGTTTTCTGAGCCCAGGATATAAAACAGATGACTGTGGAAGCATCGTCGTAATGGCGGCAGATTTCGCGCCGTGGTTATGTTTTAATAGAATTTACGGTTATTACTGGAAAGAGGGTTGAACGTCGGAAAGGGCGGCAGATTTTAGCTCGTTTTAAGTGGGAACTGCTATGCACTCCACGTGATGATATTCCAGTCTTGGAAAGTGGTTTCAATCTCTCCCGGATCGGTCGGGAGAACTTTTCATCTTGTGAAAACTTTTTTACGGAATCACCTCGACGATTCGCATAGTACTCGCTTCATCATTGGGTGGAAATGAGAATTAAATTACAAAGTATAGTCGTGAAAAGTGAGTTTAACTTTTCTCAACATTATGCGGCTTGGTTGTGGCATCTCAAGGGAAAAGAGCACCAACAATAATTTCTGGAATGGCTCCCTGGAAACGGATTGTCGTGGTTCATGACAAGTTGTAAGATAACAGAACATTCGTCATTTCAAGAACATATCATCAAAGTAGTGACTGTCATCAAACTTCATGACAGTAATATGAATATGTCTTTATATAATCATATGAATATTTGAAGAATGACGAACCGTGCAATCAAAAAGAAGAAATGAAAAAAATCAATAAAATCTTTATGAAAAAAATATGTAAATATGTGAATTATTACAAAAAATAACTCTCTCAAAAGTCCGGCAAAACGAACCTTCGAACAGTAGTTAAATATCTTATAACTAGCTTTCTATTTTGATTTATAGACCAAATCATTTATAATGGAAATCAAAACAAATATCTATGAATAACTATATTTTCTGAACATATTTGGGTTGTGGTCCATTTGATCTGATCAAAACAATTTCGTCGTTCCAGTCGAGATTTAGGAAATAATTATCAATGATAATAAAAAGAAGTGGGCCCAATACTGTTCCTTGTGGAACACTAAATGCCGTTGATCCTGTGGAACTCGAAATATCTCCTGTCTTGAGCTTGTATTGTCTGTTTTAAAAGTAGCTCACCATCAGTCCAATTTTGTCTAGGATATGGAGTAGCTTTTTTTTAGCATACTCTGTCGAAGGCTTTTGCTAAGTCAACAAACTCAACCGATCTGTATATTTCTGAGGTGATATTTGTCATGGCGTCTTCCGTTGACTTAGCCTGTGTGAACCCAAATTCTTCGTTACTCGGTGAATTAGTTTTGTCTAGAAAATGAGTTATTCTTCAATATGTTTTGACAAGTTACTATAAGTCTATAGTTTATGGTAACCTCATTGATGAAAAGTTTGAGCAAAATAGGATGACACATTTTACGTTCATTTCGTTAAAGTACATTTTTGATACATCCTTTATATATTTGTATAATGTGTTCCTTGTGTAATAACCTTGCATCTGAATGGTGTTGGAAGAGAGAGATTTGTTAAAACTAAGTAGTCCGTGATGGTATTGGTACCCACGGATTTTTCAGTTCAGTATAGTTTATTTTGGGCCTAGAAAGTTAACCAATATTTGTATTGTGGTGAACAGTGCTTACATCTCATTTTAGCCGTGTATTTGCGAGAACCATCCGTATTGTCCATTTATTTCGCTCTGACAGTGAAAGTTCCATATTGTAAAGAATCTGAAGTCGCCCCTGACCGATATGCCGGCCGACTCAGCGAACAAGCACAGGACACCACCGCGAAAGACTGCAGCCGGGAATCGCCGGTAAAACTCTAGAACCTAACCGACTACAGATTTCTAGAAAGGACTGTTCCCGATATAATCACGGCTTCCCGACCCAAGATGGCAGTTCAGAAAATGAATCGAGCGGCTAAACAAGAAATTCAAATAGTGGAAATAAATTAAGCGTTAGTTGCTAAGTGTTGTAAATAAATTAGTTTGTGATTAGTGGAATATTGTTGGAAATTGACTTTAAGAATTATTTGTTCCTGCAGAAAGACTGATAATTCGTTGTGTTTCGCGAAATGGACAGTACCAGACTACGGAAATAAACTGATAGACCTTTCTCGCGAAAAAAAGACTTGTGAAAGTAAATAAGTGTTTAGGACTCGATTAAAATAAGGGGGCATATACAGTTTCGTGGAAAATAGACAATAAGAGTGGAGTGTTACTTCCATCGAACTTCACAGTGCAGATATGAGGAGTTCTGCAGGTATCGACACACGCCAAGGATGACATTTCGGGGCGAAACGTCTTTAAGAAGGGAACAATGTAACCAATCTGAAGTTGGCAAACAATATTATAAGAACCAGTCTGATTTGTCCTGACCACTTATGAAAAACCCTCACAGAAAAATCTGTTTCACTACAAAACGTTAAGCGCTGTGAAATATCACTGATTCTATTGATTTATATGCATTCCAAAAGATTGACTTTTGAACCGGTTTCTTTCAAAAGTTATACCTCAATTAAAATAACAAAAAGCATGTAAAAGCGCAGCTGTAATATTAGACAGCTCCAATAGAAATCACAAAACTCCAAAATCTCGAGCAAAAAATGTGTCTCTTCCTTGAATGAGTTCTACAAGCGAGAAAGCAATAAAGCGTACGCAATACTTAATATTCAGTTGAAGTAAATCCGGCTCTTCATGTGTTTGAATAATGTTCCGTGCCTAATATCACAGGACACATTCCAATGTACTGAGTGAGCGAGCATAGTTTTGGATTGCGGGCCTCGAACTGGACATTCTGGAATGTTCTGGATTCCCAGGATATTGGTCTCGCTAACCTCTGCCAAAAGGAGATTATTAATACTGCGTGTTGGTCTTTCGGGAAACTTCGGAAACTGCTGGAATCTCATCTCGTGATTTCGTTCATGAGATCGTTACTCGAGAAGATTTATGAACAAAATGAAACCGACATTCCTTCAATGCAGTCATTTTAGATTATCAAATCATAATTGCATAATTATCATTTTTACAGCAAAGAATGAAACTGGCCGGATTCAGGTCATATAACACACATATTCAATTCCTCTATAGAAACAAATCCTTCTGCATGGAAACATGCAATTGTACTCCCTTTGCCAAAATGTGAAAATCCAACTGAATCATCTCATTTGAGGTCAATTAGCAAACTGCCTTAACTATCTAAGGTGTTTGAGTGGATTATCAAAGATTAAATTGATTCTTTTGTAAACAATAATAATTTAATAACAAATGTTCAATCTGGATTTCGTGCATTCTATAGCAATACCACCGCTCTTGTCAACATCACACGAGATTTATTCAAAGCAACTGATAATAATGAAGTAACTACCATGGTACTTTTGGACTACAGTAAAGCATTCGATACATTAGATCACAATATTCTGTGTAGGAAGATGTAATTTTTCGTATTTAGTAAAGGAACTGTAGGTCTATTGAAAAGTTACCTCAGAAATCTCAGTCAGTATGTCTCCATGGAAAGTGTTCTAGTGCTTTACCTGTTGACTATGGAGTATCTCAGGGCTCCATCCTTGGTCCCATTCTGTTATCTCTACATTTATCTGCCTTCCATAAAATAATTGGTCGTTGCACAGTTCAACATTATGCAGATGACACTCATTTATATTATCGACTTCCTCCAAGTAACTGGCAGAGAATCCGATGAACCACCCCAAAGGATAGTAGCGTAACTCATGTGTGAATGAAATAAAGAAAAATATGTTGTTCTGAGTGAATTCAAATTGGTTGTAGTTTGAAGTTGTCATAGGACGAATAGAGCACTGCATAGTTTACTTCTCAATTTGGCAATATGAGGTTTCCACGCTAGATCACTATCCAGAGTTACTCCAGTGAATTTAGAGAATTACTTTCTATGACATTCATAGACGAAAGATAAAGATACTGTGATTTATTGTTATTAAGTTTGAGTTTATTGGCTGCAAACCAGTTTCAGGATTTATTATCTAAGTCTTCTTGAATTCTGTGCAGATCTGATCTCAGTTTGCCAGAATATATAAATGTCGTATCATCTGCAAACGAATAAGTTTTCTTAGTTTTTCATAGTTACTTAAGTCGTTAGTGTATACTATAAACAATAACGGTTCTAATAACGCATTACGCAACGGTTATTGAAAGAAACAGCAAGCAAAACCTTGACATTTGACCGAAATTGGCGTGCTTTTTTTGATCTTGTCTCTCCTGTGGACTTTGGTTTCGATGTCATAACCATATACCCATAATTTGTCACCAGGTACGACCTTTTAAAACAGATCTGGATCGCCGTTGACGTCATTTAACAATTCCTCAGCGATGCTCATGCGACGGTTTTTTGATCAAAACTCAACAAATCTGGAACTTACTTCGCTGCTACACGCTTCATGCCCAAAATTTTCGAAAATATTTCATGGCATGAGCCAACCAATATGGCGACATCCTCAGCAACTTCTCTAATAGTGGTTCGACATTTTTGTTGATGTGCTGGACGTCCAAAGCACATCGTCTCGACTTTTGAAATGATGGTACCACTCATGAACATTTTTCTGATTCAGAGTGAAATAACCGTATGCCACTGTCAACATTTCAAATGTTCTTGAGAAGCTAATTCCTTTCTTTATACAAAATTACATGCAAATTCTTCGATTCACTTTTTTCGAAAGCTTTTCACCGACAAACAGTGTTGCCAACTAGTAGAACTATAAAGTCGCTACACATGAATCAAAATTCCGCCATACTGTTTCATATTCCGCTACGCTTGTATATCTGCCGCAATCAGTCAGTTCAGGTGCCCTATCCAAAATTGAATACCACAGAACTTACAGTTTGTAGTTTGTGTACCGTTCAGATACCACCAAACTGAACTGTCACTAATGTAAGTAATCAGGATCATGATAATTTTCAACCGCGCTACTCTACTGAGTACCATCTACTGATGGTACCTAATTTTCTAAATTTACAGCAGTTAATTTTTGAAAGCCGTCGTCTCGACCAAATATTTCTTAGCTTGAAAAAATTATTTTGAAAAGTAAAAATAAAAATCAATTTGTTCACATACGTATATTAACACTGAGCTCTTGAATGATCATTCGCGACAGAACTAATCCATCCTTTCAAGTTGAAATCAGACAAACAATGTTGATAAAAAGTTTGTTTTTGGGACTTTTTGTATTTTTGAACATATCCCATTCCCGTCAATGCCCACTGCAATAGCTTTTTCGCTCGAGTCATAATCAGATGAACTATCTTTTATTTCTACTGTAATTTGTTTCATATAAGTTATAATACTCGAGACAGTCGAGACTTTTAGTTTCAAGGTATTGGAGGTTATACGGTTTATGATATGAATGAAAATTATCAAAAATATTCTTGTCATTCATCATGTAATGGCCTCACTACTAAGACTATAACTTAGTACCAGACAGCCTCGAGTGCTGACTGCGGGTAGCCTTAGGTGCAGAGGCCATTGAATCGAAAAGAAGAAGGAGAGTACTGTACACTGCCTCTTCTTCTTCCATATTTTTTCCAATATTGATTATAGAAAATTCCACTACTTTATGTTCAAATCCGCTACGCCGCTATCGTCGAGTAAATCCGCTACGGTTGGCAACTCTACCGACAAACTAAATATATAAACATACGTTGCTTTCAAAAACAAGTGTTCATTCACGGTTTTTCTTATCTGCAACTATATCTTATTATTAAGCCTAACTATAACTCATCGAATAATCATCAAACATATCACAATTGTGATATGATAGAAGCCGGTTTATGTTCAAATTCTGAGATTTTTCAAGATTATTAGTTACGATCACATTAGTAAACGACTGATATGCATTGTTATTGACTGAAGACTGTTAGGATATATCATTGATGTATATTAAGTGATAACTTTCATTCTTTTCTTCTCTAATCCTTTCCCCTTCTTTTCTCTTTTCTTTTAACCACGGTACAAAACAATGCTTTATGTGGCTAACTCTTTATTTATTTGTAATATCGACATTGGTTACTGTAGTTGTTTTGGCAAATAAATATTATTTTCATGAACATATTTGGAGTTTTTTCCCAACACCAAATCGTTATTTTTAACACCCCGACACGTGTTTCGATCGCCAAGTGATCATCTTCAAGAGTGTCGAGGTGTTGAAAATAACGATTTAGTGTTGGGGAAAAACTCCAGTAATATTCATTACTACACCAAAGGTTCCAAATAGTGTATCATAAAATTATCAGTATTATTATATTACGGTATCATGTACCATAATGTTCGATTTACTAACCGTAAGTGAGTAAAGGGTAAGTTGATTCACTGAATTAGGCTTTCAAAAATTGTCCACACCCTTCATAAACGTTGCATTGAGTTATATTCGCAACAAAACGAAATTTTTCACAAATACATGAATCATGATAATTTGACGGACGCAAAGGTGATAGGAGAGTCTTCAACAAGCTCGTTTTGTCAGATCAAGATATTACCAATCACAAAGTTTTTTCAAGCGTCTGCTCAAATTTAATGAAAAATCCACTTTCGTTCAGCGAAAGGCAATCCAGAAACGACAACACTTGACGTTTCTGCTCTCGATATAGCCAATCAGGCTCCGCACTCCACTCACTAAATTTAGATTGGCCCCTGGCTAAATATTTTCTCTACTAACACAGCGGGATTAAAGTTTTGATAACGTTTGGAACGGCTACATTCTTGCGAGGATCAGGATGGATTTGTTTTTCTTCCTCTGCAACTCTTCTGATGATGATTGAGCACCATTTTAAAATATTATTTCGATGTTATTCATTTGAAAATGACTCAAATATTTTTGAGTAGTATGGAAATAGGTTTTCCCCAAAACATTTTCACTTTTTTTACGATTTAAGAGCAAAAATGTTTACTTCTTTAACGCAGTTCAATTTCGCAAACATGTTTTGTGCAATGATGACTAGTGGAAATCTGCCAAGGAAAAAGTTGTTAATTTTGAAACTGGAATATCTTCCTGACAAAAAGTTCAAGAAAAAAACCGTGAATTTGTTTATATGTCTATTCAATTGTTGGATAAATTCTTTCAAGAGTTAGAATAGAAATAGAATAGAATTTATTGAAAACAAAACAGTAACAGTTATCATGTACAGATTCCTGATTTCAGGACTGATTATGCAAAATTATGTAATAATATAAATACTTTTCATCTCCCTTCATATATTGGAACCTTTCATCTAAGCACAAGTGTGATTGTGTTCTGTTAGGTATCCTATATTCAAAAGGAGATTTGTTACTTTGTCAGACAGTATATTTCTGGGAAATGGAGATTTCGAATGTATATGTTTTCTCCCCACAAGCGATTTCCTGGAGTCTTTGAAGTCCACTAGATACTCGTTAGGAGAACAAGAGGATTGCTCCGAATTCTTGGGGCTTTTGACGAATACTTTTCGTGAGCAAAAAACTAGCAGAATTAATACTCCTAACCGCTCTGGATTGAATGATTCTGTTCAGTCTATCTTGTCTTGTGTTTGTAGATCTTTTGCTGGAAAAATCCTCACTTGTTTACTCTGTAGTAAATATTCAAGAGATAGCAGAAACGTATGTGATTTTGTTGAACTACAACTAGACCCCAACTTTAAGGGGCACCTTCAAAATATGACTTGCATAAACACTAACACTGGAGATTTCAATGAATTGTTTCTGATTGAAGTGGCAGGATACACAAATGTCTTGTAGAGTGCTTGATAATTCCTGAAGACACCTTGATTGTGGCTATGCATAGTTTTCCATCGTGATCAGGTAGCAGTTCAATAACGAGGCCAAGCATTCAGTGGTTTGGAGGCAGCTTGTCATTTTTGATCAGTACCAAAGTCGAAATTTTTTATTCGTTTGAAAGACCTCTGAATAGAGCGCATCGTTAACGTCCAATTTTCCTAAACGATGGCGCATAAATAAGGCTGAATTTGACCTATGACGTGGGTTATGTTGATTTTGAGAACCGCTGTGGTTTGTGTCTTATTCGCATACATTTGCCACCCAAGAAAAAGTCTAACGGGGTCAAATCGCACGATCTCGGTGGCCAGTTCACGGCACCTACACGTGTGGCCAATGTGGCATGAGTTATGTGGCACGTAGCGCCGTCCTGTTGAATCCATATATCGTTGGTGTCCAGATCATCCAGGCCAAGAGAAAGTGGTAGTAATTGACCTACAGTGCTTGCCGTTAACAGTGATAGTCTGGCCAACGTCGTTCTCAAGGAAACATGGACCAATGCTGCCGCCAGCCCAAAATCCACACCAAACAGTGACTTTTTTGGGATGCTTTGGACGCTCTTGGATCTCATGTGAATTGGTATTGTCCCAAATTCGACAATTTTGTTGAAATTTTCAATCATCTGCTAGTTAGCGAAACAAAACACTTCAAGAGACAGCATTTTGGTTCTGTTACGGGGAAATTGTTTTCAACAGATTATTTATATGAATACCTTATCAAACATGGCCTGATTTCCTACGATATCGTTCTTCTCGGTATTACCTCATCGAATCGCATCAAGCGGCAATCAAGACGCGTTCTTACGGGTCAAGCTTATTGAAACGATTTCAATTGATCAACAGAGTTGAACTAAAACCCTTGTAAGAACCTTTGTTTCATTCAAGTTGATCAACTTTTCAAGGGATCAACAAAAGTTTGGCCGAGTCAAACTTTATAGCTCAAGTTATGACTTGTCTGCCAATTCTTGAAATATGTCTTTATGATTTTTACACATATTAACGAAATTTTTTTTCAGTGTTTCTTTTAACAAAATACTTATTTTGCTTACAATTCCACGCACAGCGACTTTCTATGCCATTTTCAACGGAAATACCTTGAACTGAGTCGAAAATGTAATGAACTGAAACATTTTCTGTTAAACAGTCTGGTAGAAAACTACTTCAAGTCATATTCAACTGTTCTTGATCGGTTAACTAAACTTGACTCGTGTGAACGCTCCTTTATACCGTTGATTGATCATAAATCTATTCATCTGATATACCCTCTCGATAAAAATTGAACGGGAACCACCAAGTTGAAACGCTAAAATTCCTAGGAATATGCGGACTCGCTTTATGGAAGCGGATAGTGAAGGGCATCGATTAAATCATTTAGTCGCATTACCGTGAACCGTAATAAAGAACTCGGCGAATTGCAGACAATAAATCAAAAGCATTCATTAAGGGACTCTCTGCCGGATTTCGGAGTCAAATTGGAATTCCAAGCCCAGCTTCAATATCGCTGTTAATAATGCTCCTGCACGCGCGCACTCATAAATTCAGATTGGTGTCCTCAAGTGGATCGATGAAATTTTTGCTTCGGAATTTACTAGTTCGTGCAGAAATTCATCGCCAGTTGTGAAAAATCAAAATGATGGTGATATTCAGGTGAGCATTGCTGATAACACCGCTATCATTGACATTTCAGGCTATTTTGCTTAATCATTTTTGTTTTTTGAGGACAAAACACAAGCACTACAGGAAAATTCTTAAGGCGCTCTGAGAGCGGTGCCTGTGTGAAAGTATCTATAGAAGAGAGACAAATCTTCAACCCTTCTTTGATGTTCCAGGCTATCATGGTTGCAAGAGATGTTCGAGTCTCCAGTCAGGCAGATGGCTCTTTCCTGGTTGGAATTCAGCACCTTCAGGATATGTTTAGGGATGGAGCTCCGTACATGAGAAAAATACTCCAAAGAAGGTCTGATCTGAACTTTATGAAGCATCAAAAGTTGCTGAGGTGTGTACAGTTTTCTGGTTCGGAACAATGTTCCAAGGTTTTGAGAAGCACCCTTTGCAATTCCAGCGACATGATTGTGCCAAGACATATTGGTGTCCATTTCAACCTCCAACAAACTTATCGAAGCATAAAGCGGACTGACCTGACATTATTATATTCGGTTCTGAGACATTTATCTTTTTGAAGAAAACCGATGCCTGGGTTTTTGTGGCATTGAATTGAACCTGGTTACTTTCATCCCTATTCGAAATCATTTCTAGATCCTCATTGAGATATGAAACCTCCTGCTGCCGGTGATGATGTGCATCCGCAGCCGATGTCCTACAATCCAAATGTAACGATGAGGCAAGTGTGCTGTCATCAGTAAAGCAATATATTGAATTCTTGGTTTTTTCAAATAAGTCATTGATATACAATAAAAATAGGGTTGGAGACAATATGGATCAATCAGCGTTGATGATGACCCTTATGCCACACACGGTCAAGGGCCTTAGGAATATCAAGCGCCACAGCTGTTAACTTTCCATGTTTCTCTATAGCGTTGTTCCAAATATGGGTGACATACAATAGAAGGTCGCCTGTTCTTTGTTTCTGAAAGCCATGTTGATGATCACTCAAGATGTTGAAGCCTTCCAAATATTTGAGCACATGATGGTTTTCAGCTTTCTCCATGATTTTTGATATCACTGATAGCAAAGCGACTATAGTTGAAAGAATCTTCTTGCCCTTTGCAAATCTGCAAACTACTGGTGCGTGTTCGTTTGCGCACTTTTCAAGTAGGATGACGGGCACTTCATCAGGATCAGACGCCTTGTTGATATCTGTATCTGTAGAGTAGGGAGGGTGAGTGTAAACCCACAGTACTTAGGCCACATGTGACCCATTGTACATCCTCCCAAGGGGTTGTCTCGCCGAACACACACTCTCTTATTGACGATAACTCCGGGTACTCGCAGGAGACATGCCTGACAGTCTCATCTTCCTGTTCATACATCCTGCATAGGGATGTGTCCACCAGCCCTATATTATGGAGGTGTTTCCCTAGT
>WOGO01001190.1:0-11918 GCA_015342085.1 Leptinotarsa defecta | reverse complement strand
CTGCTTCTTGTTCAACAAAACTTGATGAATAAAGTTGCTCACAAGGATATACACCAACATGATACAAGAAATAAATCAAACCTTGTTCCTACAGCTAATAGGTTGAAAAGAACATATAATATAGGAATTAAGCTCTACAATGCCTTATCTTTCGAATTTCGTAACTTGCCATTCAGAAGATTCAAAAACTTATTGAAGAAAATATTAACAAAACATCCTTTATAAGAAATTGATCAATTTTTCGAAGTTATTCAAGAAGAAAGAGACACTTTTGTGGTCACCTCCCGAACTTTTACTCAACTTTGATTATATATAATATGTTAGATATGTGATTTATAACTTGTAAAGCTCATGGCTTTACATTTTAGTCAATTTTTATACGATTGGAATTTTATCTTGTTAACTTGTATTTTTTTGTAACAAGCATCTTTTAGAAACTATATTGACGAATCTTATCCTCTCAAACCTCTTTTAGAAAATGTATTGACGTGTCTAAAAACTGTGTGTTTCTTGAGACTAGTAAAATTATTATTATTATTATAACAGTTATGGATGAGGTTATGTTATGAGATTATTGTTATGACTAGAAATAACAAACTATGCATGATTCAGGTGGCGCGCGAGCGGTGAATCGAAAACCTATTGTAACATGTTTTAATTAGACTCCGCCCTTATTCGAAACTATCCGAAACATTTGTACCTGATAAGGTTATATTTTTATTTTGGATATCTGACAGTTTCAGTTACGGAACTCCATAACATCCCTGCTTAAAACGCAAGTATTTCGTAGACTGATGGCAAATCTGAAGTAAACTTTGTAGGTCAGATCTACTTTCAGAGTTACCCCCCTTCAAAGGTCAAACTAACTGTTTCAAGATCTCAGTTTTAGCAGTAAAAATTTGTATAATGGCATCCTTATTTCTGCTCTGAGCATTGATTCATTTGTCATTCAGTTTTTTTAATACAAATTATTTGTTTTCCACAAAACTATATGTTGAAAACACAATTGAAAATTACATTTTACATTTTCTTAGAATTCCTTGTGATTTAGTAATTCAGAGTGATATCATTCAATAAAATAACTTATATTTCAAAACAATTAATGTTAAGAAAATATCCTTTTTTGGTTATACAACTGTTTCAAAGAGTGTGTAGATCATTGACTGATTTTTTATATTATGAATATTATTTATAGTAAGAAATAACTATGTTTCCCTATGGACATTCAGTTAAATAGATTTTTTTCAGAATGTATACACTATCCTTTAAATGGAAACTGAAACAGATATTCACTGGAGACACCACTTACCTTTTACCCTCAAACTGTGACCAATATTTCAGATAAAAACACTCGTCAAACAGTTTGGATTCACGCAAATCTTGATTTTCTTTGAATATTTGATAAGGAGTTTGATTTGAAATTAAAAGTGATTCTTGTAAGATATATTTTGAAAATTCACTCATTTTTAATTGCATTTAGCACTTATTTGACAATAAGTATATTACATGAAGTTTTATTCAATAAATACTCATTTCCTCAAAAATTCAGCATCCTCACATATATTATACTGTACTACACATTTTGTTTTGAACTATCAGAGTAATATGAAGTATTAGGACCATCATTTATTTTGGATATTTGTTAAGTTTTCTGATGCCGTAGATGGTGTCTTCGCAAGGGGAGTTGTCATCATAAATTGTAGAAGTGAATAATGGCAGTGACCCATCTTGTTTACTAGATTAAAACAACTAATTTTTTTCTAGTATTTCATAGACTCAACCTACGCCTCTAGTAGGTACTTCACCCCAGTAGTTGAAAAAATAATGCATTATTGGGGATGATACCTGCACTATGAATTGAAAGCGGTTTTCTTAACTGACGTCTTCTATAAATGAGAGCAGAAAACCTTTTGTGGAGAATTTCAAGATGAAATGAAAATATTTTGCATTATTTCACTATATTTTTCACAGTTCTGAAGATATTTCAGTTGTTATTACATGAGGCAAATAATCAATTTCATGTGTCAAAAATTTAATGGCACACTATTGCTATCTCAATAACAGTAACAGATACTAATGTTGACAAAAATCATTTAAAAAAATATTAGATTTTTTTATTCAAATAAAAATATCCTATTTCATTGGTTTTTTAAATAAATTATGGAAAACCTGATTCTGTATTTTTCTAGTCACTTTTATGACTTTTGTAACTTTTCAATTACCCATTTTGTTTAGTAGCAGACAATAACTAAAATTTATTGTTCTCCTGACAAGAAAAATCATGTTTAAAATTGACTTGGCTTGGATTGTTTTATTCTTGTTGGAAAACCCACGTGATTGTGATAAATGTTTCTTTTTGTTAAAAGTAGTTCACTTTTTCAGAAAAAAATTGAAATATTGTGAGCAAAGAAATTTTTGAATTCATTTCATTCAAGCAAGTATTTGATATTATATAAGTATTACATAGTGTGCCATTAAATTATCCCCACAATTTATGTCTAGATGATTACAGAAATTCAACCATGAATAGCTTTTGTTTCCATATGAATGATAAATCTGGAAAGTTGAAACTTGGGCAAGCTAAGGTCTTACCTTTCAAAGTGTGATTCCTAGCAAGTATCCAATGATACGAAGTGAACATCTATTGAACCAGAGTAAGGGTCGATTCCACATTCACAATAACAGTGATCGAATGGGTAAAACCAACCAGGCATCCATTATGAAATAAGAAGCAACATTTTGTGGTTGTATCACAAGATAGCAATGGGCTTCTATACAGAACCATCCACATTTCCAGAAGAAGGAAAATAAAAAACTTAACAAATCGTGGTAGTTGAACTTGACAGATAATTTATTTCCAAAGAATATATATAAACATATATGATCAACACAGAAAATGTTTGTATGAGAAATAAGTCAACAATAAAGAAAAATTGTCACAACAATCCAAAGGCTTAAAGTAATAGTAACTTCAATATTTCTTAAATCCTTCGAAAGACTTGAAAAATTTCAAAAAACTGTAAATGGTATCATGTTCATAAACGGATTTTGCATGGGATAAAAAAAATTGTTTTTAATTCTTGTTCAGTAGACTTGGTTGTTAGGGTTATTTCCAAATAATCTTTTGGAATGTTTAGAATCAATAGATGCAAGAATTCTGGTAATTAGAATAGATCTTAAAAGTAGGTAAAATAATGGCTCTCCAGTTTTATGAGTTTTCTTAGAAAGCTAAATAATTTAGATAATGAAGTGAAGTCTGAAGATGATATTGTATAGTGTCATGGTTTTGAAACTTTCAACTGGAAATCTCACATTTGTCTGTTTATTTTTAATACGTCCAAATGATCTGGTTGATACTATGAATCTTAAAAATTCCCCTACAAAAAATCCTGCAGGTCCTATGGAATAACGTCCTAAATAATTATTGCAAAATGAAGAGTAAAGAATTTTGCATAGTATACTGTTATTAAAACCTCATCCTGGTACAACAAAGATTGTCTGACTTGTCCAATTCAATATATTTTTAGTCTAAACGCTCAAAAATCTCAGTGTCCTGTTTCAAGAATTTTTTCACTTGCCAAAATTGATGCAAGGTGGTGTCTCCAAGCTATTACTGATTTCAACATTATGCAGTCAGATTTTCCCTCCTTTAAGTATGTCAGGCAAGTTAGCGCCTGTTAATGAAAGATTAGCAGCATAACTTATGATGTGACCTTCATTTGTGTCCAAGTTAATCTTGTTAAAATCATTGATGAATATAATAAATAGTATTGGACCAAGTATACTGCTTATACTGCTCATTGCTTGTTACAATTGCCAATAAAAAATAATAATCTTGTGGCATTATAGTGAAGTGTAGAAGTAGTTTAAAATGTCAGCAGAGGTTAATTTATTGAAATAGATATTTGTGTGTATGAGTTGTTTAATATGTAAGCCATTCAAATAATCAATTATTTTTTCATTTTCAATCCATGAAGGGGAGGTACTTCTGAAAAAAGTTCCAACAGATAAATTTGGAAAAAATTATAATCAATAAACTATAATATGTATGTTGCAAGTGATACAAACAAGTGTGCAGACTGTGCAGACTTAATTACTTACTTGCCCAGATGATTAAAAATTATCAATTTTTTGGTAAAAACAAAGATATTTTTAGAAAAGTCAACAAAGAGATGGCATTGAAATTATTCATTTGAGTATATCTTAGATTCATTATTGAATGAGAAATGTATAGATTGTAATGAGTCAGAAGATCAGCTCCTCAGTATTTCGATCTCTTATACAAAGAAGTGTAAATGAGTTACTACATTCAATTTATAATAGAAATTGCATACTTACTTCATAAATTCAATTTAATCAGCCTGGTGTAAAATGATATCAAGTAAACGTCATATATCCATGATACAAGCTTTTCCGAAGCATATGTCAGTCACCAGGATCATTCTTAGCTCGATAACCAATGCTTGAGGTAACAAAGGCGGATTCAATATTGTGCATCTTATTTGTACAGATTCCGTTGATATTGTCCAAATTTATAACACAAAACACCTTGATATATGGATTATAATCACTAGTATGCATAATAATTGAATATGAGCACAATATGTAGCAAAAGAAGGTCTCCTATGATTTTTAATAACCTGAGAAATTCTTAGAAATACGTGTCAGATTTGCTAATATACAAGAATGAGTCACTGGCACTTAAATATCTCTTCTGATAAAAAATATCCAACGTCATAAAAATACCGAAAACTTCGGAAATCAATTGGAAAATTTATTTTCAGTCTTAGGACTTCTAATTAACTGATATAAAATTAACATTTTGTAAATCTTCATTTTGAAGCTGAGGATAACAGAAATTTCCTGTATATATTTCTGGTACAATCCAGTTGCCACACTCTTCAACTTCCACTTTTTTTTTGAACAATCACTTTTATATTCAGACTTTTAAACGAATTTTAGAAGGGCGCATCGATTTAAGACGGAATTACTTATAAAATTTTGCAATAAAGAATCACCAAATAACTTTAGAATACAAATCACACCCTGAATAACTATCACAAGGAACTGAAAGATGACAAATTCGCAAGCAAGTTTGCCAAAATGGAATACGACCATTAACGACTAGCGGCAAGCAATGAAACTTTCTGATTTCTGATCAATATCACAGAATGGTGAACATTCAGAAAGGACACTCGAGGGCAGAGCCATTTATCTAAGAAAACTAATAGATATCCAGCAACTCGTGACCTTAAAAAAAGAAAAGTTATTGATACTTTCATCCTTGTTATCAAGTGAAATGACTTGAATATTTTGTGAAAAAGGTGAGACTCTCAAACAAAGTAGTGAATATTCATACGTATTTGAATTAAATATACTTTTACGAGGATTACATTTGAATTGTTTAACTGATTTTTTGAGAAAATGAATGATGACATAATATTAGTTTTGCGTTGGACTGGATTCATTGATACGAGGTTGCTCATTTCAGTATTTATATAGGGATGGAATCATTAAGAATTTTCATCTCTTTTTTTTTGAGGTCATAGAAGTCGTCATAGAATATCTCCATTTCATTGACTTCCGCCATTTTGCGCATAAGTCACGGCTCAGTGGTGCCGACATCAAAGGGGCAGATCGGATTCAGAGAACCAAACAAATGGTTTGAGTGATCTTTTTTTTCTGTGGCCAGAATTTCTATCTGGAACAATCTCTGTCACTTTTCTGCTTCACCAGCGAGCAATTTTCCCTAAGAAGATGGCGACCTCTTTGTGCGAGGAAAGTACTCTTCAATTTTTCCACACTTAGGTGAAACTTCTGATTATTTACTCTTCTGTGTCAATATGCACTTCCTCTCAGAGTTGCCAACAGCAAAAAGTCAAACAAAAATATCCCTCAACAGTGAAAAAAAAAGTCATATTTCAATGGTTACATTATAGTATGAAGAACCATTATACTATAGTCACATCTTTGTATATATAGGGTTAGTCTATATACAAAAGTTACATTATAGATGCATAGAAACCCTGGTGATTCTAACTTCCTTTTTGATCTGTCAAAATTCTCAACGCCAGAAATGAGATTGGTCCAACTTTGTACACATGTTGATAGATGACGCAAGAATCAAAATCTGTCGCGAGTATTTCATTCAGATCTTTAATTTATGGATCATATATACATATATCTATACTAATATAAATGTGAAAGTTTGTGAGTATGGGGATTCAGATGAAACTTTACATAAATACAGCTTATACATCAGAATAACATGTAGGCTACAATTTACAAAGGTTTTGTGTAATTTTGGTCATAATATAACGACAAGTAATAAGTAAGTCGGAAAAATTCTTGCTCCCTGAGAGCTATCTTGGCGTGCGCTGCCTATACCGTTGGAGTTACATGCAGATAACGTACCGTAAGTTTGTCTATATTAAATAGTTCTAGATAAAAGTCCGCGATAGCATATATGTGGTAGCCACTATATGCAAAATACTGAGCAAAAAATAAATACAATTAAATTGGATACTTTTTTGCAATGCACATTTTAGAATATCTGTCATATTCTTATAAAAAATTGATACAATTGTCGTTTTAAATATTCAATATAGATAAACGTTGTCTTTTACACTAAGTAATTTGTACGAATCGTTTGAAAGTTATCTCGATAAGATTAAATTGACGCAAGGCAGTAAGCCATTACGCGTCGCGTCTATTGTAAGGCGACGGGGGACGATGCGCGGGGGTAGAGGGGCGGTCTAAGTAATGAAACGCCATCGCCGAGAACGCAACTCGAAAGCGGGCAGTCGCGTGAGGGCAAACGTCGTGGACGGATGGGTTATTAGTTTTGCAAATTCATTTATAAGTAACATAATTCGATCCTCGAAGCAATTCATTACTTAGTGCAGTTGACATATTTCTTTAGTTACTGTATTTTTAAAGTAAAAATATAAATTACTAGCTATTTCCCGCTCTTATTATAAGAACTACTACTGAACTTAGAATCTTGAAATATGCAGGTAGGTTCTTTGTATAGCGTAAATGAGCATCAAGAAAGAGAATCATGAATTTCCACCCCCAAGGGAAAAAATAGGGGTTCAAAGATTGTATTGGATTTCGTCAATTTTGAAGTTGGAAACCTAAAGTTTTGGGTTATTAAAAAAATTGTAACTGTTCAAAATGGTCTGTCACAAAACATAATTCTACGCGGGAGAATTCATGGACGAAGCTCTACCTCATCAGTAGGTACGGCATAGTCAAGTGCAAGGATAGGCAACACTTGGTTGCAGAAACAACACAAATGCACGGAGTCATCAACATAAGCCAGCCGCACTTTGTGTGTTAGAGATATCACTAAAGTCACCACGAGGCAACTTTAGCTACTTGCTTGACATCCGGGTCCAGTATTCGTTATAGATGATAATTTCGAGTGTATTTGATTTAATCGGAAGCAAGAAAAATTCATGAACATTTAACCTAAAGACTTAAAATTTTTTATTCTTTATTAAAACTCATATATCCCCTTAGACAATATTTGGATGTAGATGTCAAGAAAATGCTATGTGATTCATTAGTTTTATCTCAGTTCAACCACTGTGACGATGTTTATTATTCATGTTTAGACAAGAACGACAGGTGTCGCATACAAAAAGTTCAAAACTCTTGTATCAGGTTAATATTTGGATTTGGTATCAGAAGAAGGTCCAGAATTTCATACAAATTTGCAGATTTGAAGTGGTTGAATATGTTCAATTGAAGACGTTTTCATGCAACATGCATATTCTTTAAAATATTCAAATAAAGGAATCCTCCTTACTTATATGAACATTTGTCTCATAGAACAGATATCCATAACCTGAATTTGCGTAAAAAGTCAGTGCTAAACATTCCTGTTCATAAAAAGGAAATATTCAAACAATCTTTTTTCTATAATATCTCCTCCACCATGAATTATCTTCATACATGGGAAAACAATTGTTTTAACATGTCAGAAACTGTTTTCAAAAGTAGGTTTAAACAGCATCTGTTCAGTATTCAGAATAACTAGGTCCGCGGCGAGAATCCTGAAAAAGGTTTTAGCTATTCATATATCTATATCTTTATATTACATTCTCTTTTCTTCTTTTCAAGCCCCCATTTATTTATTTTTATACATTTTCGGCATTGGTGGAATAGCAGATCGATGCGAATGCAAATTCCCGATCTTAACCAAAAGCCATTTGCAATCAAATACGAAGTGTTTTTATTTTTATCTCTCTTGTATTTTGTTTTTTGTTATTATCTTGTTATTTTGATTGACAATAAATTTATTATTATTATCATTATTAAACACTCAAAAAATAGATGCAAACCGCAGACACGTGTTACTTGTTGTTTCTGCAACCAAGTGTTGCCTAACCTTGCATTTTACTTTACCATACCGATAACAGCTAATGAGCTAGAAACACGTGTCTGCAGTTTGCATATATTTTTAAGTGCTTCGTCCATAAACTTTCCCTGGCATCAGATTGGCATCAGTGATATAGTTACTTAGAGTTAAAAAAATTACTTTGCGAGTTTATTGTTGGTGAATTTTCCTGGAGTTTCTTTGGTGAACATTTTCATCATTAATAAGTGTTTCACAGTTCGTTCATTCTTTTTATACCAAAGAGTGTATTAATAGTTTGTAATGTAATACCGATAAATTGAGAAGAAAGAAGTATCATTGATAGATTGCACATCATATATAGCGCTATATCGACTGTCAGTTCAAAACATTTTGAGAAATAAATTTAGACCTTACAAAGTCACACAAGTCCACCATTTGCGTTCAACGGACAAACGGACTATGATAAAGAAGAAAAATATTTTGTAGATGGCTACTCAGACGACATCGTCAGAATAATGAAATCTCCAATAAAATGTTATGGTATGATGAGAGTAGACTCACAAATAACGGATGGTTTAACAGAAATACTCATTATCACTGGCGACAAGGAAATTCCTTCCTAGATAAAGCTACAAATTTTCAAGAGAAATTTCGAGTTGTTTGGCTTTGTGTGCTAGACAGCAAGATTATAGTTTTCTAATTTTTCAATATTTCTTTGACGCGGTAATCATATTTGAAATTCTTGTCGGAAACTTTAGTTGAATTGTAGGAAAATTTTCTTCTGAATAATCCGAGAAAATACCATCTACAGCATGGTGAAGCTCCGCCTTATCGCAAAACTATTTACAGAGATTTTCTCGATACAACTATGCCAGGACGATGGAAAGGAAACAATGGTCTTATTAAAGGGCCCCACCACTTTCACCTGACCTGACCCTTCTGGACTAGTAATTGTGGAGCTTCACTAAAGACAAGGTATTCGACGGCTCAACTTTTGTCAATATTGGCGAATTGAAAGAAATAATGAGGAGGGGTCGTATGGCTATAACTTCACATATGCTGGGAAATTGCCATGAAAATACTATTGCAAGAGCGAAGATGTGATTTGATTTGAATTTGAACATTCAATGATATATCCTGAACGACGTAGGTGATTAGGAATATTTTGAAATAATTTTTTTTGTTTGTTTTTTGGTTTTTCCGATATTGGTCTCTACTTTTTTGAGGTAGCTCTGACCGGTGATACGGTGATGAGAAAAACGTCAAGGAACACATACATTGTAAAACATAGCTGAATATGTTAATACTGTAACGAATCTGAAGCCGACCCTGACCGTTAGCTCAGACACCAAACATATAACTCATCGCGAAAGGAATGATCTCGACAAGTCGCCGCGAACAGTCTAGGCCTCTACCGAAATAACTAGAGAAATCTAGCACGGTCGTTGCCAATATATAAGCCGGCTTCTCGTCCCGAGTCTGTACCAAAAAAGCGAATCGAGCGGTTAACAAACAGTGAAGATGAATTAAACGTTAGTTGCTGATAGTGAAGTATTGTTAAAAATAAATTTGTTCAAGACAGTTAATTCTTTGATTCGTTACAATACGGTGAATAAAAAAATCGTTAAAAAAACTAGAGGTCGGTATTTTGAAAAATGAAGTTGATGAAATAGAAATTGGTTTAAATCAGACTATGACAAATATAGAACAGTATTGGTAGTTTGTCTGTCTCTTTTAATATCGCTCGGATAGAGCCAAAAAAAACTAAATTCGACAATTCTAAATTTTGGCGAATATTTCGAAAACAACCACTGATATTCTCGATCTGAAAATATTTTATATAAAAGTTACTACAGTATTGTACACCTTGAAAATGTCTACAAAAAAGTAAGTGATGGTATATGTCTATCTCTTAGGAATGACCCACAATAACCATTTTTTATCATCGAGGAATGATGGCTTATTTTCGAAGCGATTTTGAGCAGCATTAATCTTTATCCAATTAAGTACCTTAAATATATTGTGCATTTGATATAGATCAATATCGCCCCTCACAGCATGAAATTTAAATGATACTACAGATTTAGAATGCAGGGACATAACGGTTGCGGCGGTAAAAGCCGGGGTGCCGGTGGCGAGTGCCTATAAATAGCGCGTCGAAGGCAGTGCTTTGTCCTATACTTTCAATTAGCAGCGATCCTACACGTCAATTCAGTATCAGCATTGCACCCGTACTGAGCTGGGGCGGGTCGCTAGTTGCAAAATAATCTAATAGAAGCATATGTGAAGAAAGTAGTGAAAATTTCTTCCAAAAAGAAATATATAGTAAAAATATACATTTTATTATTTGTGGAAGGTAGTATTGAAGTAAGAAATACTAGGATCTTCTCTCGACGCTGTATCTTCATCAGCATAATACTTCCTGTGAAAGCGTATATAGCAGGGGTCGGCAAGTAGTTTTAGGTGGGGTCCGGATACTGTGGGAAAATTTTAACGAGGTCCAGAAAAAACAACTGATAATAATTAGGTGCTACCTATGTATTATTTTGGTTACAAATCAAATTCTGAATTATAAAATACAAGACTTAAAATTAATGTGAGACACTACACCGAGCCAGTTTTTTATAGTTTGGTTCTCGTTAGAAACAGCAAATTCAAGTGTGTCTTCTAGGTGGGCGTCTGTTGATCTCGAACGATTTCAAAAAATACATTTTTGAGAAAGATGTTTCACGTACGTATGTTGAGCCAAACATAGTGGCCAAATTTATAGCCAGTTTCTTGCAATTTTCATGTTTGGCCCAAAATTGTACAGTGGATTCTGTTTTATACATTTGCAAAGACACATCTTCTTGCAAATCAATTATCTCTCTATTTGAAGTGATGGCTTTTTAACAGTTTCAACAACTTGGCAGCCACATCTGTCCATTCTGCTGCAATATCAACTAATTCGCACAAATACACCCAGGCTAGATAGGAAACTAATAAAACCATATTATGGAGGTACTTGTAAAACAGGTTAACTGGGCAAAACTTATTGAAGGAAAATAAGTACTCAGTTGAATTATATGTGACTCAAAAATATTATTTTAAATAATAAAGGTATTGTATACCTTATCTATGTATTAATTTATACTTTGTATACAACACATTACAATATTTGGCGGTCCGAGGTTCGACCTTTCGCGGTCCGTTTGCGGACCGCGGTCCGCCTGTTACTGACCGTTGGTTTATAGATGAGACACGTTCTCAACCTCCCTTTGATATTGTACACTAACAATGCTGCTTGTTCAACTGTCTAGTTCGAAATTTTCTTTCAAGTTTCTAATAAGCTGCTATTCATTTCAACATTATTTTTCGGTAACGCACGCGGTGTCTTGTCTCCTGGCAATGGTTGAAACGTAAGATTCTGGCCAGGGCCGTAGCGAAAAGAAATACCGGGGGGGGGAGGGAATCCAAATTTTCCCAACCCCACCAGCAAAATTTCGCAACTTTCGAAAAAATGAAAGCCGAGGGATTAGTTACTACTATAATATATTAATTTCCTTACTTAGCT
>WOGO01001189.1:0-19066 GCA_015342085.1 Leptinotarsa defecta | reverse complement strand
AATTCTTATTCATATGGTTTTTATGAATATAGTACATTATATTAATATTTGAGAATGTTTCGGAATGTCACACAATATTCCATTATATAATCTAGAATATCTCAGAATATTTTGTATGGTTTTAAAATATTCCAGAATATATCAGGATATTTTGAAAAATTTCAAAATGGTTCGTATTATTTATTTTGAAATCATTCTGTGGATACACGGGTAGGGTACTTTTTATATTTCGGGAATAACAAATTATAACAAACAATAATAGATATCGGTTCCAATATCTATTGTTCACATACTTGTAAAAAAATTAATTGAATGTTCGGATACATCTTCTGGTTCAATACATTCTTGGGCAAAGCTTAAAACCTTTCTTGCAACCTTTGAAACGGCACGATCATCGATGTTTCAAAAAATAATAAATATAGTTTAAAAAACTAAAAAACACGCTTTTAAGGAACATCGAACTAAAAAGTTAAAAATATTTTTTTTAAATAAGCTTAAACAATAACGAACGAAAAATACTAGTATTATTGTGAAAAAAGCGACGGGCGCTTGATATATAAAAATATGGCACAAAGTGCCCACGCTTTTTTCACAATAATACTGGTATTTTTCGTTCGTTGTTCTTTAAAAGTTTTTTAAACTATATTTATCAGCCGTATATTGTTTAGAAAAATTATCATTGATATTTTCGTACAGCGCCATCTGCCTGCGAATAGATCAAACAATAATGTCGGTAATTCTATCAAATACAGATCACAAGCTTGAGAATTACAAACATACATACATACAGGGGTTAGTCCATACACAAAGATGCAGGTGAAGCTAATATAAAGCGTATAATAACAATAAAAAGAGATGATGGGTGAAATGTCCGGAGGTCATTAAAAAAATCGTTATCGTTCGAATATCATCTGGAAGTGCACCGTCTTGTTGAAAAAATGCTCTTTGGCGATCAGCTAAGTTGAGATTATCGAAAAACTTCCCATATATGTTTCTAAGAAACTTCAGACACCGCCCACCTGTTGAAGGATTACAATGAATATTTCGCATAAGGTTGTCATTACTCCAGTAATGATGATTTTCTCTTTTATATGGGAGAGTGTGTATAAAAGAGCCAGTTTTGAAAAACATTAAAAAAAGTTAACGTCAGGTGACGGTTATTGAATAAAATTGCTTTTTGTAATTAGTCTAATAGTCGTGATTATCCAATCAAAATAAAATGAGATACCATGACAGAAGAAATTAGTAATATTGTAACCTAAAAAAAAAATGGAAATCACCTCTTTCAAAGCAACATGTGTTTGAGAGAGCTGGTGCATGTGTTATGAAAGAGCCGGGTTCCTTTTTACAAAAAAAAACAGTCTTTCAGCAAATAAAAATCACTTAATAAACTATTTATCTGTTGAATAAATCTTATCAAACTGTAAAATTGCTCATTTCTGTGAAAATCAGTTATTTATCAGTCTTAAATCACAATCCACTCTTTCATAACTATTCAATATCTTGATTTGAAAGGCCCGTAAACCGCAACATCCCAGAGGTTGGTGTCTATGGCTACAATGAGGTGGAAAATCAGCAGAAGTAACTGTCCAATTTGTTTTGAGCCTTTTCCAGCGATGACTTTAGGAGGAGCTGAAACAGTGCTGCATCCTGGAGCCGGCTCTTTCAAAGCCTCGACAAGTGGCTCTTTCAAAACATTTTATGTAACCTCAAAATACAGCTATTTCGCGTAAACATTATGACATTAATATCATCGTAAAATAATGCTAAATATACACCTAACCATACAACATATCATTTTTATCAACTCATACTGCACTTTTCTTTGAAAAACAAATTGAGTGAACGCAAAAAAATTACATTTTGGTCCTAAAATCTTTGATGGGGTTTACGTTTTCACAGAATTATTAAATGTTTGTGGATGTCAGCTATTCAGTGTTGCCATACAAACATTAAAATCAAATTATGGTAAGATTTTGATAGGTAAGTGGTAGAAAATCACATCGGCTATTTCAAAGCCTGGCTCTTTCATACACACTCTTCCCTACATGTCCAGATTGGTAAAGTTAGATTCATTGCCTTCTAGATTAGAAAATCAGGATGTCAATCGTCTTTATTGGTTATAGGTACTAAGTAGGTCTGTGTTTATATGGCACCAACTTATATTTTTCCAAAATTTTCTAAATAGTTCCGAAACATTGTTCAGTGACTCTCACGCAATCTCTTATGTAATTTTCATGATTTGCTTCAAAATAATCCAGCACAATTATTTCTATTTCTTCGTCCACGACAAATGTTTTCTTTGATTTACGTTTGGCAAAAATCTCCTTCTGACGTATTGAAGAAGAACACTTCAATGTGAGATTTCCACTTGGCAGTTCACAAAACCGCTATACAATAACATCTTCAGGCGTCACAATACAAAGTATGTTCAAAAAAATAGTGTAAATGTTCAAATTTCGCGGGCTACGTACATTAGATTATTAGCGATTTTTTCATGTTGGTACACAAGCCTCGAGCATATGTTCACAGTTTCAGCTGTTCAGCATGTTAAGCTCATAAGTGAGATACATAAGTTGGAAATGTTTTACGGCAATTTTATGCTATCGTACTTATAAAAAATGAATTGATTACTCATAAATACTTGAAAAGTTAATAGTGGCATACAGTGAATGTACTCTGAGTCAGAAAAATAATTACAAGTGGTACAAGCTTTTTGCAAAAGGTCGAGAAGATGTGAATGACGACGCTCGCCCTGGACGCCCCATCACATCAACAACCGATGAAAATGTTGAGAAAGTGAAAAAAAAATATTATGGAGAATCGACGAATGACTATAAGAGAAGTTGCTGAGGATGTCGTCATATTGGTTGGCCCATGTTATGCAATTTTTTAGCAAATTTTAGGCATAAAGCGTGTGGCCGCGAAGTTCGTTCCAAAATTGCTGAATTTTGACCTCAAAAACCATCGCATGAGCATCGCTCAGAAATTGTTGAATGATGTCTGGTGACGAATCATGGGTATATGGTTATGATATCGAAACCAAAGGGCAATCGTCCCAATGGAAGAGCCCTGGAGAGCCAAGAGAAAAAGAGCACGCCAAATTTGATCAACAATTTTTTGCTCATTGTTTTCTTCGATTACCGTGACATAGTGCACTAGGTGTTCTTGCCACATGGTCGTACGGTCAATAAGGAGTATTATGTTCCGCGTGCAAGAAGCAATACGAAACAAGTATTTTTATAACCACTGTATAATAAAGATGAAGAAGTAGAGAGCCAAAACCGTTATTCCTGAAAAATTGAAAAATCTATTATTCATTTTCAACTAAACTATGTTAAAATTAGCAGATCTTTTTTTCTAAAATTATATTTTATTCACTAAGGATAAGTACCATCACAATGAACATTTTGATAAACATACCTCATATTTACATGAATATCTTATTTTTGTTCAAAAAATAAAGCTATATAAATTTGATAAAATTCTTGAAGTACAATTACAGATGATATAGATGAATAAACACTTGAATGCCATGTTGAATCGCCTAAACCTGAAACGAAAAATAATCATACATTTTTTAAATATATAGCAATCACATGGCGTAGAAGGACTACACTATTTCTTAAAAAAACTCACTTAATTCTTAGTTTAAATGTGGAATTCAACAAAGTTTCGAGATTGATATCGGAATTTAGTGATAAAAATGTTATTATAAGAATGTTCAAAAATTTTGTCCGTTCAAATGTCATGTGTTTTTGTAGCTCCATATCTTAATAAATATTTATTCTACTGTGTCGTGATAGATATTGATCGATAGAGAATTTTTTACTCTACACATTGATGCTGGTCATTTTTTCCAAATTTAATTTTTTTGACACTTTTCAGCTTATTACTATATTCTGCCTATATTCTCCCCATACCTCATCTTTCCAAACACTTCGATAACTTTTTCACCGGTAGAACCTTCGCCAATCAGGACTAGGCAAAAACGGCTTTAATCGACTTCATCGAATCCGGAGCGCCCAATTTTTATGCTGATGAAATTAACCGAATTGTGTGTGCTACGTTGGCAAAGGTTCATTGATTCAAATGGCGCTCCTTTCGAATAAATTGAACAAGTATCTACTGAAATATTACAGTTTGAAGTGGACTCATGAAAACGGACACAATTTTAGAAACAACCTAATAAATTCCGACTTCAAACTCGGAAACTAGTGATAATTTTTTTCAAAATTATTTGTATCCCTTCCGCGCCTTCGCGCTTTGAAATGAAACATACCAATCACTTTTTCGTCTCGCCGCCTCTAAAGTTTCATCAGACTCCTTCAACAAGTATAACCGTATTCCTTTGATGTATCTCCTGAAATAAATGAGCCAGTGCACTGTCGTCATGCTCAGAGGGAAAAGTTCTCGGTCTCTCCGGTTCATTTTATGCCACAGATTACAGGTATTCTTGTTGGAGAACTTCCAACTCCTAGTGGCGAAGTACGATAAGGTGTCTGCGAATTTGTGGATAGTTTTGTAGAGTTGCATCATTCTGAAATGGAATAATGTTTGAAGTCATATTGAGGAATCACAATAGACGATCGGAATAACCTGCAGTTTTGGGTCGACGAAATAATTAGCGTACGTCATCAGTTTGTGAAATCGAACGATTTGTTTTGGAACAATCTCACTTTCCTGACCAAAGGAAACGAGCAAAGCTTTATCTAATTCTTAAACGGGGCAACTCTGTGTGTATAGAAAACTTGACAATCTCTATTTTATGTAACTTCGCGAAGGGCTGCGAGATGACTGTGTATGACTAATTACTTCCACAAGTCAAACCATGTATTTCAGTTAACCAACACGAATTTTTACGGAAGAGATCCAAGATCTTCCAATAATCAAACAACTATCAGGTGTCGTGGATTCCAAAGGTAAGGAAAACGTATTTGGGTTGTTCATAAAATAAGGTGGATGTTCAAATTTCCCGGGCTACGTACATTCGATTAGCGATTTCTTTTGAATTTGAATTTTCATTTTTCTAAAAACATATTTATTAACTCATCAATTTCTATTTTGTCCCGTTCAAAGTAATCCCCCTCAGGTATAATACACCTGTAACAGCAGATTTCTTTCCAATTCCCGAAGCAGTTCTGATGTGCAGTATTTGAAATGTCTTTGAGCTCTCTCAGCGGTTCGATGTTTATCTTCTTTATCGCCGCAAATGCCGTCCTTTCATGGGACGCTTCAATCTTGGGAACACGAAAAAGATGCAGAAAGAGGGGCAAATCTGGTAAATACGGTGGCTGAGGCATGATTACGGTATTGTTTCTGGACAAAATTTATGAACGAGCAGTGGCGAGTGAGCAGATGCATTAGGCTTTCACAACCACAGTCACAAAAATCCAGGCTAGTACCCGGTGTTCCCGGTATCCGGCCGTGGTCGAATAGAGCCTTGAGTACCAGTTTCGTCTGCTACTGCGGCAGACAGTTTCAGCAACGACTGACTTGTTTTCATTGCTGAATTGCTTTTATTTTTCACATTCACTATGTAGTGAAAGTACTATGTTACGATTTTAGGTAGATTTTAGAAAGTTTGTCAGCACTTTATTAATTATTTTATGAAAAAGAAAATGAATATTTTTTCCGATTCCATTTTTCCAGCATGCGAAACATTAGACAGAACCGGTCAAAACGTACTTAGTGTGAAATATGAACTGTTTAGTTGTGAAAACTTTTGTGTAGTATATAATAACTGTAACCTTAGGAACTTTCCAATAAATAACATCAAAACAATTAGAACTGGCAAACGGTTTGAAAATTGAAAGAAAATCAACAACTGACGTTAGTTCAGTTATCATACTTGGATGTACTGAGTGTTTGGAATGTTGCTGCACTGAGAAAATTTGGATGAAATGTATCGGACTCCATATAATAAGTTTCACGTCTACATTATCAAGAATAATAGGAGTAAATTTCATTGAATCCAGAAAAATAATTCAGAAAATGTATGTTTTCATTCTTGGCTGAAGCAATCCATCAGACATTTTTTGTTGAATTCGAGAACTCGTCAGAAATGCCCAAAATTCCACATTTGGGGTGAATTTTCGAAAGGAGTACCAATGTTCTTTCCACACCTTTTCACATCTGTACACCTGTAGGTACCACATGTGGTACGATTGTACAACTGCGGCAACACTGCGCACTAAGTGCAATGTATTATCCAAATAAGAGCTGTTTTGTCTTCGTTTTTCATTTGTAGAAGGAAATGATGTATGTATTGAATCGCTAATGTTTACTGAACGCATGTGCATTCTTCAATCGTCCCGATTTTACTCACCTCGGTTTGTTCCCCGTCAATATGGCAACAAGATCTATGAGGAATCCGGGTAGAGTATGACAAAAAAATCGCAAAATCCAATACCAATAAAGATCAGGCGTGAATATGACGAATGCTTCCCACAGAGAGTTCAAGACGGGGAATTTTTCACCTTGGATGATGTTCAGCTCTATGAATTCCCTCCACGTTATCGGATTTTCTGCCGAAGAAACATAGTTGTATACTAGCAGTTGATTGGACGTTCTGAAAAATTCAAGTGTCAACGCCATGCGTACGGAAAAGTCTGAGGTACTCACCTTGTTTCGGGGTTTTTCGAAGAAACGTCCCAAGCGGCAGAGATAAGTCCCGCCACGCAACTATCAACCGGCACCACGTCTGAGGTTCTTTCTCTGGCGCAGGGCATCACCCTAAGTACTCCTGAAATCGCACCTGCTGCGACTCCCGTTGGGCCGTACAAGTTGTCGATCCAACCTTCCAAGGGTTCTTTGTAGGTTGATATCACTGAAAATTACCAAAATGCTTCATACCTTTCAATTTAAATAAAACAAAGTGTGTGTGAGATATCATCGACATTTAAAAATAACTACCATTTCCAAATATACCCAAATATTTTTATTTTACGTACCGATAGATGGTCTGAATATTCCTATTGGTAACCCACCACCAATGTCTTTGATTAGCGATTCTGCCAAGAATTTGGTAAAGGTATAAGTGTTGGGCCATGCACCAAGTATTCTGAAAATAAATTTTAGAAATGTTCATTGTGCGTGTATACATCAACTATATTCTTTTATATTGATTGAAGTTTCTTACCGTGGGGTTAATAATTCGGCCTCGCTTTTATTTAATTTTTCTAACACAGCTTTGACATCTTCGTAACGAATCACGTGGTCGTATACTTTTTCATCTATCTCGCTCCGAGGACAGTTGGCGTATGCGGTGGATACATATATGAGAGACTGAAAGAAACGCCCCTTAGTTCAGCCATTCTCAACCTTGCAGAGATATTTTCTCGAAATATTTTAGTTACATTTTTGATATTCTCACCTTTAAATTCATCATTTGTCTAGCGAAATCTACAACTTCCTTGGTTCCGTTCACGTTTATTGTGTAGGCAAGATTCAAACTTTCATCGAACTTCACCGTCGCTGCCACGTGAAAAACTATATCAATTTTAGAAATCAGCGTCTGTCTGTCTGTCATGCAGATCCCCAAACCCGACATCGAACAGTCTCCTGGAATGGCTTCAATTCTGTGCTTGAATTTTGGACATTCTCTTTTGAGAGTGTCAAAAACCTGAAAAGTTGTACTCGAAGTTTTTACATTGATACATAAATAAAAATGTAGTCATCTATGTTTTATATAACTTCATTCAGCAAAAATTAACTTTATCCCTATTTTCAAAAATAAAGACCACCTTGAATCTTTAGTTCGATGTTCTTTAAAAACGTGTTTTTTAGTTTTTTAAACTATATTTAATATTTTGATTTTCTTTTAAACAACCTATCAAGGAGGTTACGTACAGCGCCATCTGCCCGCGAATAGATCAAGAAATATCAAATAGGTTACATACAGCGCCATCTGCCCGCGAATAGATCAAGAAATATCAAGTAAGTTACATACAGCGCCATCTGCTCTCGAATAGATCAAGCACTAATGCCGATAATTATGTCAATACAGATCCCGAGCTTGAGAGTTTCAAGCAAACATGCATACAAACAATCATACATACATACATACAGGTGAAGCTAATATAAAGCGTGTAAAAAATATAGAGAAAATAAACGAACAATTTACTTTTCAAGTGATGCGATGAAGAGAGTGAAGTTTCAAATAAGTTTTTCATATATTAACTGAACCTTCTCAAAACAAAAATTGACATGTTCTTCGAATTTTTTATTTTTTTAATCATTTCTGAGTTTCAAGAGGGCTCAAGTTCACCCGAATGAACATTTCTTTCAGTTATCGATTTTCAGTTGTACCTATTCTTATGTTTTCTTCATTGAGATTTCGCGAAGAATGAAGCACCATATGACATGAGGATCAAAAATATTTTGAACCTTCGAAAGTATTCCAATCCAGATAACCTCCTCTAGTAAATGAAGAACATGACAATAAAAAAACACGAACCGTAATTTTCTGTACAGATTTACCTCTGTAATACTTCTATCGAAATAATAGTTGAATGAACTTAGCATTGGGTTGAAAAAAGTACAGAATGATTATTAGAAGCAGATAATTGTCATGAAAACTACCAGGCAGAAATTCTTTGGTACTTTGTTTTTCAGAAGATACTTACTACATCATCGAAGATTTCGTCAATTCTTGTATGGATATTTTTCCCTTTCTTTTCTCTAATCAAAAGATACAACGTCGACACTTCAGTTGACCTGAGCAACTTTTCTATAAGCACTTTTCCCATAAATCCTGTGCCGCCAGTGATGAAAACATTCCTGTGTTTGTAAAAGCTTTGAATTTGTGATTCTTCCATTTCGGGAGCGCACCGATCTGAAATTAAAGTAATTCATTTTGAATGGGAAAACAATAAAATTTGAATTTTTTTTATCTAGGAAGTGAAATAATGCTTTTCTAGTGAATATACAGGGTGGCTCAAAGAAAGACGTATAATGCTTTCAGATAAAATCACCCTCAAATGCATTTTTTGAGTAATGAAATGTTTTGGCTTTCTACTTCTCCATATTTTTGGGAATCTTCCAAAGAAACGAAAAAATCAATTGCGTTCAAATCAAACGCTTTACAAAGATGTGTGGATCATACAAAAAAGTAACTATATGTGTTACTTAAACATAACTGGTGACAAATCATGGGTATATGATTTTCACATTAAAACTAAAGTCCAATCGTCACGATTGAAGAGCACAGGAGAGCAAAGACCAAAAAAAGCACAAGTTCGATCAAGCGTCAAAGTTTTCCTCACTGTTTTCTTCGATTATGGTGATATAGTGCATCGGAAGTTCTTGCCAAATGTTCGTACGGTCAATGAGAAGTATCTGTTGACTAAATAGTCACAAGAAATTTTTGTTGAAATAAATAACTTTGTCTCTTCGAGATAGTGCTAATTTCTTGAGAATCGTTACGACAAACAATTAATTCAGCATATGTCATAAGTAATCCGACTGAATACGAAAAATATGCATATAAACTTGGCAAGGGACTTTTTGAGACGTCCACTTTTCTGTTTTCTAAACACGTACTTTCGTATGTGTGTCATAACGAAAAGGAACATGTCCGTCCGATATGCCTTGCCTGACGTAAGGAATTCATTGTCCAATGATTCCGTGATGAATTTTCCAAATAGTAACCTTGGATTTCTGTAGGCAGACATGCAGTTTTCGCTAGGTTTCCGTTTGAGTTCAAGGGGCGTTTTTTATTTATCGAATACGGAAAATAAGAGTACACGTGTTGGAGCGTACTTGTGCGATTTTCGTAGCATATTTATTACCTATTAGTCCAATGAAATGAGGATTCAAATTACCATCCAAATTATTGAAATGAGGGTATCATTGAGAAATTTGCATCGACTCAAATATAACGTGACTGATGAAATATGTATTAAAAAGTACGATACAAAATTTACAAAAATAGACTTGGACATGAAAAAATATACTTCCATCAAATATCTATAGAGGGTCATATTGGAAAGCAAAAACATGTTTGGAATTGAGTGGAACAATAAACGGGCAAGATCAAACAACATCATTGTGTACTAATAATAATGAGGTAATGACGATTAATCAATTGTCCCCAATTGTTTTACAGAACATTCCTGGAACAATGTGGATGTTGCAATAAAAACTCATTTCGGATACAAAATACAGAATTTCGTACAAAATGTAATTTACGCTATTTGATGAATGAGTAATCAGTGATATAATGATAAATCTGTAAAATGCTAACTCGGTGGAAGTTGATCGCGTACCATTACCATTGATTAGAAGCGTAGCGTTTCGAACAGCTGTGTCCTAATCAGGCTACAATTGTAGGAAGTAGGAACTGAAACTTGGAATCCTTGAAAGTCGTACTTCGAACATTGATTATGGAATTCAATCAGATGCCACTGATATATTGAATGGTTTATTTGTGACAGTAGTTGTTTTGAAAGGGTTTTTTCCAGTTTGTACCTATCAATTCACATTAAGCGAATATGTTATTACAAAAACATATTTCTTCAAATCAAAATCTTTTCATCATCTCATATTTCCACTTATATTTCTACTCTTTGTTATTGTATGCGCTGTCTGTTCAAAAAATAAGGCAAGTTTTCACTTTAGTCGGCATTAAACAGCACCAATTAGGTATTTGTAACAAGCAAAGCAACTAGAAATTTTTAAAGATGGATCTTTCAAATAACAGTCCACATATTTACACAGATTGTTCTTGAACGTATCTTTGTGCGTTTATTGCAGGTGAATGATAATAAAAAACAAAACGTTGAACTATTTCGTAAACTAATCACGATGAAAATAATAACATAGGTCGCAATTCCAAAACATGACAATGAAATATATTACTGACCTATTTTACGTGTCTCAGAAAGAAATATTATGTCTTATGCAACTTTCGACTATGATCCATCTTGGAATTGTTTTCAGCTTTTTGAAATTATTTGATACATGCTCGAATGGCTAATACACACCTCAAACAAACAGGTGCAAAACCATAGAATGTAACTTGTGAAAATCAATTCGTACGTCTGGCGGTATTTATTAGTTTCAACAAAAATATTTTGTTTGGCTTTAGAAAAGTTGACAAAATATTTGAAAAATGGATGTTTGATTTATTTAAATAATAATTTCCGTTTTCTCGAAGTTTTTGTCGAATGCTCAAGGATAAATTATTTGCTAATAAAAGACTTGATGTTCAAATTACGAAATTTGATGGAATTCCAAAACCGCAGTCCGTGAATATTTACGTAGGATATTCACAAAATAAGATAAATGTTCAAATTTCACCGGCTACGTACTATAGACAACCGATTGTTTTATTTTTTTAAGTTGGTACACTCGTCTTGAACATACATTCACAGTTTCAACTGTTTAGCATTTTCAACATTGTTGGTGAGAGGCATAAAAGTTAGAAATGTTTTGCGTGTTCAGCGGTTTTCTGCTATCGAAAAAATATATCAAAGAATTTGCATCAAATATTATTTGAAAATAGAATTGAGTGCTCAAAAACACTTAAAATCTTGACAGTAGCATATGATGATTGTACTTTAGGTCAGAAAAATGTTTACAAGTGGTACAAGCTTTTCACAGAAGATCAAGAAGATGTGAATGACAACGCTCACCCTGGACGTCCCAGCACAATAACAACCAACATATTTTATAACTTTCGCATCACGATAATGAACTTGCTCACTCGTCATTGCTTGTTTGTAATTTATTGGCCAAAAAACAACACTGCCTAAGCCACCGTACTCAACAGATTTGTACCCCTGCCACTTTTTTCTGTTCCCAAGGACACAGTTCTGATATGCACTTATTAGTATTTCTTTGAGCTCCCTCAGCGATTCGGTGAATATCATAACTACTTCCATAAGAATGTTGAATTACAAGAAAGAAAAAATACTTTCGAAACAACTTATTTTATATGTACATTGAATTATTATGGAATTGAATCGGATATCATTAACAGAATTGCTTCACAATATAGTGTATGAATGAGGTAAAATTTCACTTATATTCAACACTTTTATTCTCATTGGCGATATCCTAAACTTCGGAATAGGACACTTGCCTCATTGCCTCTTCAGCAAAGAAGTAACTTTTAGATACGAACTGGGAAAAAAGCTCTCTTAAAACAACTGTTTCGTTCATATAATGTTCATATGAAAGCAGTTGTCACGAAAGTATTTTTTTTGTGTAGTTTAATGTTTGTATGAAAGTAGCTGTTTCGAAAAGGGTTTTTTTTAGCTTGTGTCTGAAAGTTACTTTTTTCAATAAACTATACATATTTGTATAGAGTTTATTCTGAAATTAATTGCTTTCTTTGGAAGATTCTAAAATTTTTTTGTATGAAGATGGAGAAGTACAAAGCCGAAACCTTTTTTCCCCACAAATTATACTCTATAAAAAATATACCCCTTTCATCTTTTGAATTTGAGTAATTTTTGCTGAGGTATTTTTGAACTATTAAACGTTCTGCTTGTTTGTGGATTCCAAGTTTCATCTTCACTTTGAATTAAATAAAACTTTAAATTCAAATTCATGGTAACTTCGATGCGAATTTAATCAGTTTCCAAATTTTCGAAAAGAATTGAGGTCATTTTTTAATCGAATTTGAAAATCTGCTCAATTTGTGGGGTAAAGTAAAAATCGAATACCTAATTAGCATTTGATAATCAATATACAATTATGAAGAGGCTTTTTCGGTAATTTCGTAATCCAGTTTTTTAGTATTTTTGTTCCATTATGGTTATCAAATAACACAGAGTGCATACCTTTTATATGAAAATAGGAATTTCATATGAATTGATGTCAGAATTCAGTACTCACGGAATAAATATATAATAGAAACAGGTATATTTTTAGGAGAAATTGATTTTTGGGAAAGAAAGGTTTTGGCTTTCTACTTCTCCATCTTTATATTTTATATTTTTTTTTGAATTGATTACATCTTTTTTTTTCTTGAAAGATTTCCACATTTTTTTTGAAGGAAGATAGAGAAGTAGAAAGCCAAAAACTTTTTTAGATTAGATCCTATACGTTTTTATTTAAATTACATTAATAGGAACATTATGATATTTCCGTTAAATTCAATATGAATTAGGTAATTGATTAGATTTAATTTAGAACACATTAAAAAAATAATATCGATTACACCGAAAGAAATGAAAATTGCGGAAATGCATGAATAAAAAATCACTCACTTTTAATAGGGGTATTCTTCAGTAAATTCTCATTCATTGAAAACCAGGAATAGGAAAAATGGACATTCACAAACACATATCACCCCTAACACTGAATGAGTGCCGCTCACATCAAACACTACAATTATGCAACCAGGTGGGAAGGACTGCCGAATATACAGTGTCTTTAATTTGTTACCGTTGTAGATACACACGACTTATTCTCGGTTGGTGGGAGAGAATCATTGATTTATTGTCATTTCATTCATTTTAAACTGTTCATTATTGTATATCGCAGAGGTTTCCAATCTTTTTTGTTTGCGGCTCATTAAATAATCGTTTTTTTTTCGCGGCGCCCTTTATACATCAGATTTTTTTCAAAATTCTTGACTTTCATGAAAAATTGGAGAACTGTGGGATGCGGATTGGACAAAATCAATGAATTACCCTGCCTGTTCAAAAAATTACATGAATTCTCATATTTCTCAATAAATATTTATTTATTCATCAATTTCTATTTTATCCCCTTCAAAATGGTTCCTTTCAGATATAGTACACTTCTGCCAACGTCTTCCCCATCCTTGAAGCAGTTCTGATACGTATTGTTTGGTATGTCCTTAAACTCTCTCGGCGATTCGGTTTTTATCCTCTCATTCGTCGCAAAGCGACGTTCTTTCATGGACCTCTTCAGTTTTGGGAACAGAAAAAAGTTGTAGGGGTCAAATCTGGTGAATATATTGGGTGAGGCATATTTAAGGTGTTGTTTTTGACAAAAAATTACGAACAAGTAATGCCAAGTGAGAAAGTGGATTATCGTGAAGCAAAATCTGTGAATTGTTTGTTTGCACAAAACCGAACGTTTTCTTCGTGTTGCTTTTCGCAAGCGGCGAATAACTTCCAGGTAATACTCCAGTGAGCAAAATTGGGACGATTGGACATTGGTTTTGATGTCATAGTCATATACCCAAGATTCGTTACCAGTAATGACCCTTTTGAGCAAATTTGGATGGCCGTTGAATCCATTCAACAATAACTGAGCGGTAGAATTGCGATTTTTTTTTGTCAAAAGTCAGCAATTTTGAAACGAACTTCGCTGACACACGCTCCAAATAATGGCATGACATGAGCCAACGACATCATCAGCAACTTGCCTAATAGTGATTCGACAATTCTCCATAATAATTTTCCTTTCTTTTTCAGCATTTTCACCGGTTGTTGATGTAATGGAGAGTCGTCATTGACATGTTCTCGACCCTCTGTACCACTTGTAAACATTTTTATGACTCAGAGTACAATCACAGTATGTCACTGTCAACATTTCAAGTGTGTTTCACAAATCACAGTTCGAAAATTAAACGAATTGAGCGTCGAAGTTCTGCATCACCCACCATACTCCCAGCAGATCTCTCGTCAACCGACTATCATCTTTTCAAGCACTTCGATAACTTTCTCACCGGTAGAACGTTCGCCAATCAGGACTAGGCAAAAACGGCTTTAATCGACTTCATCGAATCCAGAGCATTCAAGTTTTATACTGATGTTGGCAAAAACATTGATTCAAATAGCGCTTATTTCGATTGAATTGAATAAGTATTCTCTGAGATATTATAGTTTAAAGTAGACTCATAAAAGCGGACAATAATTTTGAATCAGACTAATATAATTTTCAAAATGTATTCAATTGATTTATAATATTCGTTTCCAAAACTAATGAAATATGAAACGGTTTTTTGTCGTGGAAAAATATTTGCAATCTGTTAACTGACCACGTAAACTCTGTAGGGTGATTAAGTGTTCGTTCTGGGAAGTAATTCTTTTTGTCAGTTTAACCACATTATTTATGCGTTCTACTTATTTACGCTTTTGAAGAAAGTTGATTTAATCTATTCGAAATTGAGAACAACGGATTTCTGTGAATCAGATAAATGCCGTCGACAACTAATATTATGTAGTTTATGTATCGTTGATTTATCCGTTAGATCAAATCGTTGTTCGACGGTTTATTACGTCATTGTATCTCATGAAAATTTCAGTGTATGTGCAGCAAGAAGCCGTACTGACACATCCTGAAAAAATTGAACTTGAGAAGAATCCAAATTTTACTGAAACTGTCGACCCGAACAGTCTTTGCACAGCTATAGCCGAACATGCTCTCAATAAAGAAGGCACTCACATTATCTCATTCGAAGCTAATGCAATGCTCGAGGTGCTGAAAAGTGGTACTGCACTATTTGAGAATGCAAGCAGAACGTTAAATATTGTTAGCCAATGCTTTGTGTCAACGGTATTTGAACCCATCAACAACTATTGGGTTTTTACCTTTCTCTCTAAACAGTGACTCTACATGATAAAACAAAAGAGAAAAGAACACAAATAATGGAAATTAAAGTTTCGAAAAAAGAAAACAAGTTTTGGATTACGTTACAGAATTAGACTATACCCCCACTCCAATACTGACTGCTTTACTTTATTCTCAGGTGGGTAGTGGGTCCCATTGAGGGAACCGGGTCGGAAGCCGGTGTACTTACTGGCCACCAGATAGAACTCGTGTAGACCCACATTTGAATAAGACCTCCGGTTAAAAGTTTGATTTGTTTATCGTTTTTTGGATAACAAAAAAATCTGATGTATTTTTGTCGTTTGAAAGTTATGATATTATATGTCCTAAGTGAAATATAATAAATCAAACCGTGTCTGAAGACTGTATCGAGTAGAACTGGTTGGTTCTGGGATTTTAGACGAAGGTTTCATGCATTTGAGCCGCTTCGAAACTATTCGAGTCTCAGGCAATTTGCTGTTTGGGTCGGATCTTTCCTGCACCGATGAGAGGTAATACCTCGAAACCGGTCTGTATGTGATCTACTCGATTGATTTCAACATAGTCCCGCTGCTGGATGAACAACACGACAAACATCTGCAATCTCTATGAGGTATCTTGCATAAATGCAGAATGATTCAATGTCCATCGTGATATTAAACGGGGAAGTAGTCGTTTTCCGGCAGGCAGTAACCGGAACCTACGATTTAGGTAGATGGGAGCGATACATCTTTCGAGATGTTGTTTCGAAGTATTCATTTTCTAGTATGTATATATCTCTCCTTGATACAGTAAATATTCAGACACGGTTTGATCTCCGTTAGAGTATTGGTACATGGGATGTTCCTTGTCATACAAAATGACATATAGGTATTTCAATGAACAAATAATTGAAAATTTTAAAAAATGTTTTTTTTTAAACAAACGAGCAATGGAACTAATAATAAAAAAGGTTCTTTGATAATAATTTACTAGCAAAAATAAATAGAGTTGATTGACAAATTCGTTTTCATGTTATACAATTTTTTTTGGAAACGAGTTTTACCAGTATTTTCATAGTTCAATCAAAACTATAAATATTGCTGATACAAATTCAAACGATGACAATTTTTTATAAAAAACTTTCTGCTCTTCAAATATCTTTTTTCGAATTTTGAATACCAGGCAAAAACCGAACATCCATTTTTTCATTTAACTGTTTATAAATTTGTAGCCTTTTGTTAGCGCAAAACTGTGAAATTATAAAGTGAATGACAAGTCAATCATAATTTTCGAAGAAGACGAACAAAAATTGTGTGAAATGTGTGGAATTGTGTGAACTAGGCTCATCACAGCCAGTATTTGACTAAGATAAAAAATTAAAAATTTTATTACATATTTTCGAGATATGTAAACTTTTGGTAACTTCTGATATCATAGAAAAAATAACTGTGTTGAAAAAAAATAGTTTAAAGTACTTTTATTCATAGGGTAGTGTTGGATGCCAGCAAACCTGTTTATCTAGTCACGGAATTTGACCTTCCTCACTACGTATTATAAAAAAATAATCAGATAATTTTAAAGCGATACACAAAACTACGTCGTCAACTATTTCAGCTTTCCATAATATTGATAATGTTGGTGATCGTAATATTATTGAAATATAAACAAATCAATATTTAACCAGATTTCATTCGAATGAGATGTCCTCGGTCTGAGGATTTCAATGCCAAAATTAGAAAACGATCGCTTGAACAAAAATATCGCTTTGAAATTCCCACCAAACGTTAACTTACGGAGACGCAGAAAGGCCAACATTTTCTTAAAAATAAAATTCACAAAATTTCTAGTTCAAAGTCAGAATTTAACAATATTCCTAAGTTGAAGTCAAATTTCATCAAAATAATTTTGATAAATTCAGACTTCTACTCGGAATTTTGTTAAACTTCGACTTCATTCTGAAAAATTTGTTGAATTTTTGAGCTTATACTCCTAATTGTGGCCAACTTTTCTGTACCTTCTTTTAAAATAAAAAATCCATAAAACTTTAAATCAATTTTCAAATTAAATAAGGGCGATAACACCTCCCTTTACGAAGACGTCATCTCTGGGATCAACAGAGAACTCAATCCTCGAGTCAGAGGTAAACGAGGCTCCCCAAGGAAGTAAGCTGCAAAGACGACGAGGTACGTCTTCTGTTTTACACTGCAGCCTTCACTGCAAGGCAATCAGTTGAAAAATAGATCCCAGACACAAAGCATTTATGATCCAACACCCGAGAGCGATGTTTTAACCCGCCATAGGTCTCATCAGTGGTGTTAGGCTGAACCACAAGTGCATTCCGCCCTGGAGTTGAGTGCCCTGAGACAAAATCTTCCCCACACTGTTTTTGTGGTCCTCAACTTGCTGCTTGGCACTTCAGCAAGATTGAAGACTGATCTTTTATGGTCAAAATATTTGTAAAACCTTACTCTACTGTGTGCAGTTGGCGCATGGTGGTCCTCTGTACCTAACTAGAGACTGGTGGTCTGTGTCGCTGACAAATGTGTGTGATTTAGAACCGTGATTTAGAATGTGTGTGTGTCTGTGAAAATGAAAAAAAATCATACTTACCGGAGCCGCCAAACGACAACTCGCAGAGGTGGTCTCTGATTCTGCTTTGTCGTCCTCATGTGCTTATGCCTCTCGCGGAATCTGGAGTCGTTCCTGTTCAGTGCCTCGTTAAGATCACGCAGCTTTGGGGTGAAATAAATATGTCCGGATACTCTCGAAGATGTTTGCGACGTGGTTTCTCAAGAGTGCATTCACGTAGTGGGTGCTAAGATCCAGGTCCCGGTAAATGAATCGGTTGGGTATGTATCTGGGCGCGTTTATGGCCGACGACAAGTAGGTGTTCATAAACTTTCAGAGTTGGCGCCTGTATGTTTCTTTACACTGGCCCCAGACAGTGGGGCACCCGGCGATTTTGAAAAAATTTTTGAGTGTACTTACAATTTTGATGCGTAGATTACGAATCCGAAAGAAAAAGGCGGCGTTCTCCCGTATTTACAAAATTACGCCCCTTAACAGTTCAGAAATGGGCAACTTTTCAGCCTTCTTTTTCACAAGATAAACTATTTATAAACACATGCATTTATTCACTAGGCCACCTTTACACCTTATTCCTCCTCAATTGACACTTTACAATTCAACAATCAACATTTTTCTTATAAAAAACTTAATTCAAAAACGAATGGTTCTTCTGGTGACATTCTTCTATTTCTAGGTTAATTACTAGTGACATTTCAGAAAAAAAGGTTGGTATTTGCCGCGTACGATTTCAAATTCGTAGATTTGGATTTTTAATTTGAGGTTAGTGATTAGAAAAAGACAAAGAATGAAGGCAAAAAACAATTGAATTACTTTAAGAATATTGTACCAACTATGCCATTAACCTTTAAAACGTAAAATACAGAGATATATAACCAAAAAGCAGCTCCATACATTTTTAACATTTTTATTGGAAAAATGTTGATTGTTGAAGTGAAAAGTGTCAAGGAAGGAGGAATAAGGTGTAAAGGTGACCTAGTGAATA